>CM030180.1:4934859-4952359 GCA_017639675.1 Aplochiton taeniatus
CACCATGAGCACCAGTACCCCCTCCGCTCTGCAGCCCCCCACCCCGGAGACATCGGAGACTTCATCCACGAGGTACCGCCCGCCCGAGTGTGTGTGTGTGTGTGTGTGTGTGTTTGTGTATGTGCACATGCGTGTGTGCTACACACACATATTAAGTTGGCTGGGTGGGCATGCATCCGTGTGTGTGTGTGTGTGTGACAGGTTGAGAGTACGACCCCCCGTACCAAACTCCTAATTAGCTTTGCTAACAGTGAGGATTAGTGCGCCACAGACATGAGCCGTCCTGGGGGGCTAATTGGAGGTAAATCCCCCCGTTTGGGCTTACATGCCCGATCCTGTCTCCATTCTTCAGACGACCCCCCTACTCGCCCCCCTCCCTCCCCCACCCCAAAAGGCCCTCGGCTCACCCAGCCAGCCGCCTCACGTGCTCGGGGTCAGTGCTCCGGGAGGGAGCTCCGCTTCCCGCGCCGGGGGCGAGTGACCCGGCCTGCCCGCCGCCGCCAAGGCGTCTGCCAAGCCTGGCCGGGAAGAACGAGCGGGGAGCTGTCAGACATGGCGAGCCGATCGAGACAGATTAATCTCGCAGACCTGACAAGCCGAATGCCTCTCCCCCACTGCCTTGCCCGCCCGTGAGTCTCTGAGCCAAATGAGACGGTGGGGAGCGGTGTGAGCGAGGAGTCTTCAGCCTGAGGTTCAACCCCCCCCCAAAACATTACCTCCGCCACTTATCAGGTTCTCTGTATAGATTTTAGCCCTGCGTGGGGATGTCAGTCGATAACCGTTTTTCTCTGGTGGGGAGGGCTTTTTCTTTTTTATGACGTTTGGCGGATTTAGAAGACGCAGGGTAGGCTTGTTTCCATGTGTTTCTGCGTGTGTGTGTGTGTGTGTACTCAGTGCATGCTGGTTATAAATATCTGGGCTACGCTCAGTAATCTGCTGAATCTCCTCAGAGAGACATACCCAGCATCTGTCCAGCCTGACCTAAATCCTCCTCTTCTCTCCTCCTCCCTAATCCCTCCTTTTCTCCCTCCCTCCCTCTCTCTCTCCCTCCCTCCCTCTCTCTCTCTCTCTCTCTCCCTCTCTCCTTCTCACTCTCCATCTCACTCACGTTGTCTCTCTGTCTCACTGCACTCCCCCCCTATGCTTTACCCCTCCCTCTCTTCTTCTGTTTTCTTTTCCTCTTTTCATGACCTCTCTGCTCTTCCTCTCTCCAACCCTCTCCTGTCGGCAGGGTCTGAAGGCGGCCGACAACGACCCCACAGCACCCCCCTACGACTCCCTGCTGGTGTTCGACTACGAGGGCAGCGGCTCCACCGCCGGCTCCCTGAGCTCCCTGCACTCCTCCTCCAGCGGCGAGGACCAGGACTACGACTACCTCAGCGACTGGGGCCCGCGCTTCCGCAAGCTGGCCGACCTCTACGGAGGAGGGGACGACTAGCCGTCCACCTCTGGGGCCCCTCTCCGGTAGGCGAACAGGAAGAGGAAGTGAAGGCATACAGGGAAACGCGGGAGGGCGGGAACATGAGCGGCACTTTTTCTACGGCGGGACACGGGCAGCGATTGAAGAGGCTAAGGGTATCAGAGGGAACGACGCGCATGTGCAGGACCATGGCATGCCAGCTAGCTGCTAGCCTCACGAGCTAGCCCCAAGCTAGCCGCTCGCTAGCGCGCAGGCTAACGGAGGCTAGCAGGATGCTTGACTGCACGCTATGGGATGCAACCAGTGCGCTCAGAAAAAGATTGTGGTACCATGGCCGGAGTTGGGACAGTGATGATATCCAGGGCGCAGCAACAAGCCATGCTAAAGACGCTCATTTACACTTGAATCTCACAGTACAGAAGCACTGGGGTCAAACGTGCCTTTTTGTACATTTGTTCTGTTTTGGTTTCGATTTCTGTTCATGGCGTTGACGCTCCAGACTTTTTTTCGCCAGGACTGTAAACCCAGGGGCTCTTTGCCACGTGTGTGTGTGTGTGTGTGTGTGTGTGTGTGTGTGTATGTGTGTGTTAGCTTGGGTTCCACCTTACTGCAAGTGTGGGGTTAGTTTCCCTGGATACACACTGGATAGACACTGCTGAAGGAAGAGGCCATTTTGCGCAGACATGTATAGAAACGGTAGACTTCTGAATAGTTACCCTTTTTTGTTGTTGAGACTTTCGATCACATTGTAATTTATGCGGCGATCGAAAGGGAGATGCCAGTCCTTATTTTATGGTAGATATATGTTTTGTTACTCTTCTGGGTTGAATTTTTCGCAAAAACAAAGATAATGTTTTTCCTGTCCGCTCATGACCTGCCTTAGTGTCCTTTGATTGGCTTCTCACTGTAAACAAATATGTACAGATTGTATTTTTTCTGTTGTTTTTTGGGCTGTGGTCTATGATGATATGCTACTATCCGGATCTTGTATATGTATAATTTGGATTACAAATTAAACATTTTTTGCATGTTTTTATCTTTTTATTATGAATGTTTTTACCAAATCTTTCCTAAACTAGCACGTACAAAAACATTAACAGACACATGGAGCGTGCTGTAATCCCAATTCCGAGGTCTTCTCCTTGAAACGAGTGATTCTTCCGTTCCTCCAGCCCTGAACGAGAACGGGCCAATGTGCCTTGAGCGCAGACTGTCAGGTCTTCTTGATATGTGTCTGAGGTCACCACTCGATGTTTCGGAAACCTCCGGCAACACGAATTGGGAAAAAAAAACACTACCAAATTACCACGCTGGCTGTCACCCTCATATTCTACTACCCCCACTGTGTGTGCGTGCGTGCGTGCGCGCGCGTGCGTGTAACAGAGACAAAGATACACCGAAGGCAGTTCTCTAGTCCAGGATGCGTTGATCAATGTCATGTTCCACCTCCAGCCAGCTACTGGCAAGTCCTATTTATAGACTCCCCTCTCCCGTCTCTCGACCCTGTTCCTCAGCTCACTTCATTCTCATTTACACTGTAGCGCCAACCCACAGACCTTCTCCGAGGCCCGCCTGCTACCCTGTGTGCACTAAACCTGAGCATTCATGCCCCTATTCTATCAGAAACCATAACCTGGCTTTACTTAGAGGCTGCCAGAAAATTGCGAACCGCTTACAGAAAGGAAGTCAGAGATCTTGATTTTTTTAAACAGTTTGAACGTTTGAAAAACGCCTCGGAGAGAAATCAAAAAGAAGAGTTAAAGTAGGTCTCCCGATACAGCGTGTGGTCCGGTGGAAAGCGCTGCACACACAAACAGCCAGGCTGGCAGCCCTGGTTCCCCCTCCCGGCCGTCCACACAGCCACATTGTTATTCCACGGGCGTCCGTCCTCTGGTCCTTCTCAGTGGGGGCTGAGCTGAAGGAACACAGTGGAAGGCTTCTATCCGCTCCCCGTCTCTTTCTTCCTCTGTCTTAAATCCAGCCCGACTCTCCCAGCTCGACACCCCTCCGCTCCTGCAAAGCCTGCGCGTCCCCAAGGGCACGTCAGCTATATCTTTTTACCGCAGCCGGCTGCCGAGACGTGTGGGGGGGGGGGGGGGGGGGGGGGTGTTCAGAGGTGTGATGATGCGGGCGAGAAGGTGGGAGGCAGACGGGACAAGGGGAGGCTTTCCTCCTCAAATCAAACAAGGAAGGAATTAGGGGAGGTGTGCACACGCCGCGTGTGTGGGAGTATGTTGGATTGGGCGCGATTTATCCCGTGGCTTTATCTTCCACGTTTCCCGGGAAATACTCATACCTGGCCATCTGGCAATGTTTCATCCGCCATCTGACGCCCCTCGCGGGGGAGTGTGTGTGTGTGTGTGTGTGTATGTGTGTGTGTGTGTGTGTGTGTGTGTGTGTGAGTGTGTGTGTTTGTGTGTGTGTGTGTGTGTATAAGTAGTGTTGTGTACTGTACACTACGTGTGTTATGGGGACATGATCCTCCCCTGGGTTCTCTCCTGTGTGCCGAGCTATGCCAGGCGGCGGCTAACCAGCGGGACGGATGCTAACCGTCTCTTGGCCTTTTCACCTCCAACAAATGGTGCCATATTGATTATGGTGTGGTGGGGGAGGGGTGGGGGTGGTGGGGGTGCCGTGGAAAAAGTTGTTGAAACAACGTGTCAACGTTCATTTGATCCTAATTGTGTGCTAAGCCGTGTTTTTCTACCATTCCATCAGACTAAGTAACTATGACTAAGTTTCCACCACTGAGAGTAAATGCAGTTAAGACACTTAACGGCATATCTTTCCTTGGGCACTCAATGGTTCCTCATTAAAGACACAACCATAGTGTGTGTGCGTTGTTACTTGCTTGCGTTGTGTGTATGTGTACGCAGAGTTTCTCTGCATATCAAATATTTGACCTGCGCTGTCTTTCGTGCTGTGCACCAACTGCGTGTGTGTTGCCAGAAGGCAGCGCCGGGCTTTATCTCGGGCCGGGGGAAAAGGCAGTCAGCCAGTGTGCACAGATGAAAAGGCTTCAGAATGGCTTTGATGTGGCGCGGCCTCTCGTGAAACCGTAAACAGATAAACGAACCCGGGACGGCGGCCTTTCCGCTGGCCCTCCTCCTCCTCCTCCTCCTCCTCCTCCTCCTCCTCCTGCGCTGCGGCTGGCTGGGGAAGCTGGCCAAAGACGGGCTGCTTAGCGTGCTAAACTGGAGCAGCAGGATGGCCCCGAGACAGCAGTTCTGGAGAAGGAAACACGCGGACAGGACCAGGCTCACGGCAACATGGCGGCTGGAAGTGAGCAACGGGCCGCGTGCCTGTGGGAGATAAACGTGACCTGTAGTGAGCTTACGTGTGTTTCTACAGACCTGAATGTATTAATGAGCTATAATTGTGGTTGTGTGTGTGTGTGTGTTTGTTTGTGTGTGTGCGTGCGTGCTCCTCTGTTTCTACGCTGGTGTGCGGTGGAGATAACCCCCCCTTGGCAGAGCCGAGCCGTTGGTGTGGAAACAGGATCAAACGCGGGAAATCTGCTGACCTAGGAGCGGCGCAGGCGGGGGGGGGGGGGGGGGGGGGGGGCTGTGTCCAGGCCAACGTGGGGTGGAAGGCACGTCGGTAACGCGGCGCGCGCATAGCTAATCACTGAACTGGAGGAGACAGAACTTTCAGAAGGGGCTTTGCATCTCATTAGCACCCCACAACAAGCTCCTCTCTGCGCGGCTAATTAAGAGAAAGAGACTCTCACAGCAACTTGCGCCCCCCCCCCCCCCCCCCCCCCCCCCCCCCCCCCTGACTAAGGTCTCGGATCTAGCGCTATTTAAAGGCACCCTCTCGCTGTTCCCTCGGTGCCCTTTTTGAAACGTTTCCACCGCGGTCCAAACTTGACGACCCGCGAGGCGAACGTGAGCGCTCGCCGCCGGCGAATGTGTTTCTAACAAGCCGGCCGTCTCGTTGATCGCCCCCTCCTCCTCTTTAAAAGAGGCCATTCCTCCCGTCTCGTAAAGGTTACTGCTGGTCAGCCTCTCCCTCGGAGTTTTCCCACAGCGGCAATTAGCCGACTCCCATCTCATCTACTGTCGGTAATGGTCTTCAAGGCGGTTGATTAACTCTCCTGCTAGGCCCGATGCCCATCTCCCTGGTCCGTCCTCGGGCATCGGTGGCCTTCACAGGGTTCTACCCGCCTCCCCTGGGGGGCCATCCCTGTACACCCCCTGCGTTAGAAACCGCCCCGTGAACACGCAAAACCACAGGCAGGCAGAAGCACACACTACGGACATATACCCTGTCTCTGACACTGACACACACACACACACACACACACACACACACACAATTAAAACACAGACAATGGAAACACCGTCCCTCCCGATGCAGACCAACGAGGCGTGTACACACTCACAATACGGACCAGCGACTCACGTGCACAGACATACAAAGACACACACAGAGACCAACACACACACACACACACACACGCGCGCGCACACACACACACACACAGAGACTGGCACACAAAAAGAGAGAAAGGCCTGGATGCTCTCTATGTTCAGACACATCCTGTACTGTTGTTTGTGATCACGTTGCTCTGCTTGTTGAGTGGGAGCTGGTGACAAACACAAAAGGGTCACAGAGGGGAAGGGAATGCATTCCAGTCTTTAAATCACACTCCCCCACGAAGAAACACACACACACACACACCAAGCAGCCAGGTGCAGGCCGTCATCTCCACCAAAGCAAAGTGCGGAACTCCTCCGAACGCTGCCCGGTGGAGGTCAGCAAGCTGACCCGAGGACTCGTGGAGAACCACGGGCTGACTTGCTATGTCCTGACTGGTCTCAACCCGCTATCAGACCTCTCCGTCCCCTGGCCCTCCCTCTGCCCCCCTCGCCACCCCCTCCCCCGCCTTCACATCCTCGGCTAGCCTAGCGAACCCGCCGTAGCGTGGGCCGGGCTCGGCCCTGACATTTAATAAGCTCCTGGTGAGTGTGGGAGGGTGTAGCGGGCAAAGCTAATGAGGCCCATTGACGGGAGCCTTTAACTTCTCGCCGGGCCTAACACGGTGACACTAATTGCAGGTGCGGAGTCACTCAGTGGTCCGATAACAGCTTATTATCTCATGCCTGTCTGCATGCATGTCAATTATGCATGTGTGTGTGTGTGAGAGAGAGAGTGTGTGTGTGTGTGTGTGTGTGTATCGTATGTTGCCCTACTTCACCCCACTCCTCCATCCTCCACCTCTCCCAGCCACTCTCAGTGCTGGTGGGTCCACTAGTGTTCTCCTACTCATGCTCTCTGCCAGAATGGGATTATAGATTCCAGAGCATACACACTCACACACACTCGAGCAGGGCCGTTTGATGCCAAGAGAGGGTTGTGAAACGGGACTCCCCACTGAGCAGGCGGTTTCTAACAAACGCGTGCACACGCACACACGCGGAGAGTATGCACGTAAAGACGTAAAGTACATACACTGGTGTGGTGTACAGTGGAAAATATGCGTTCGCAGTGTTACTCTCAAAGGATCTTCCACACACTTGCACGCACACACACACCCGCACGCACACTCACACACACACTCTCACTAACATACACTTATTCACTGTCTGCAAGGGTGTGTGCAGTAGCTCCCAGTCAAGCAGCGCTGTGAGGAAGGTGGATCCTATGGAGGACCGTGACAGCTTCTCAGGCCCATCTCACGTCTGCTTCTCTCTCGACTGTAACCTAACTGCTCCTCCCCGCGTTGGCATTCCGACCAGGAACGCTGTCTTCCTGCCGTTTCTCCACGTCTCCTTCCGGAGCCAACCCAGCCCCCCCCCCTCCCCCCCCCTCTCTCTCTCTCTCTTTCTCTCCTCTCCATCTTTTTCCTCTTCCACCCACTGAATGTCCTACTAAGAAAAAACACTCGCGCACACAAGGACATGCAGAGAGCAAAGAGGCAAAGCGCTTTGCCACCTTCTTTGGCATTAAGGTCCCTCCTTTCCACCGTTGGCAAACGGCGGTCGCAGATTAGAGGGGCAAGTGTGTGACGGGACTCCTAGCGTTGGCGAGGTTATCTCTCTAGAACGGAACGCAGGTCGGCTACGGGGGTGGGGGGACGGGGACGATGTCTCCACGCCAACGCAACTCATTAGCATATATATGAGAGTCAGGCGGGTTCAGGTGTAAAATGCTCTCAGTACCTTTTAAAGAACTACGCCCCCTCCCCCCACCCCCCTTTTATTTTTACCTTTACTCTCAAATGAATCCCTTTGTTGCAGTGTGTGACTTAGAGACGACAATACAGTTGCATTGAACACTTGAATGGGGTTTAATTAGCAGTTGTCTTACGCGCGCCCTCTCTCGCACACGAAGCATCGCTCGCTCGATTAAGAGAGCGCCCAAAGTAAAGAGACGAGTTTGTTCGGCGTCCATAGATTTTTCATGCTGCCGCTCGAGTGTTCTGCCAGCCGCCGCTCCTTAGCGTCTGAGTTGGAGAGTTGTTTTAGTCAGGCCCGCGGTGAATAATTCACGTCGAATATCTGTTAGCGTCACCGCCAACCGACATCCTGTGGAGAGGCACTCCACAAAGTGTACTCCACAGTGGAGCGTCTTCTGCGGGGAAGCGAGGATGCCAGGGCACATTTCCATTGACGGGATCAGGGGCGGGGTGGGGTGGGGGGGGGGGTTCAACTGGCTCCCATAAGCCTGTCACTCTGGAGCTGTGTGGGAACTTTAGCTGGACAAACAGAACCAGAGGGACCCTGTCTGTCTGCCTCCCTGTCTGCCTCCCTGTCTGTCTGTCTGTCTGTCTGTCTGTCTGTCTGTCTGTCTGTCTGTCTGTCTGTCTGTCTGTCTGTCTGTCTGTCTGTCTGCCTGTCTGTCTGCCTGTCTGTCTGCGTGTTTGTCAGTCGGCGTTCGGTCTCCCTGTCAGGTTGGCTCGGCTGGCTGTGTGTGAATCATTGATGCGCCCCTCTGTCTGCTCCAGGGCCAAACAGCAAACGCTGTGTTTCTCCACAGCCTCCCTTCACTCTACAACCTTGGCCCGCTGCTGTGACCACACACACACACACACACACACACACACACACACACACACACAAACAGTTCGGTGACTGGGAGCGTAAAAAATACCCACAATCATAATAGTAAATAGTATGAACACTCTGAAATGTAAGGGGTCGTCACAGTAACAGCCTCTACTGTGTATTTGATCTTTCTCCTTAAAGCACTTTGTAACTGCGTTTTGAAAAGTGCAATACGAATGAAGTTTATTACTGCCATTATTATAAGACACATGCGGTTTGGGGAATCTTTCTCATTGTAAGTTGCTGACTAGTGAGGGAGAGAACTGTTCTGGTAGAACCCCCTGGGCCGAGCTGGGTGGTCCTTCACTTGGCCTGATGAGACCCCGCGTCCTTCCTCTTCACTTCCTGGGAGACGTTGAGGAGAAATGTAATCAGAGCTGCCCTGAGGACACAGACAAGTTCAGGGCAGATTCATTTCACAATGATTGCCCATGCTACTGTACCATGGATGCCGAAGGGTCTGGGTCTGGGTGTGTGTGTGTGTGTGTGTGTGTGTGTGTGTGTGTGTGTGTGGGGAGGGGTGTGGGTGCATGTGTGGGTGTGGGTGTGTGTGTGTGTGTGTGTGTGTGTGTGTGTGTCTGTGTGTGTGTGTGTGTGTGCTTGTGTGTGTGGGTGTGTCACATACTTGGCTCTGGTAAGCCCTTTCTCCCTTTGTTTGAATCTGGATGGTTGGAATCTGTTTCTCCAGGATTTTCTAGAGCCACAGTTCCCATCGGATCCATCTCTCTCCCTACTACCCATCTGAACCTACAGGTTTGATGGTTCACTTTCTCTACTAATCTGTAGATCATAGCTGGAGCCCTGTGTACGCAATTTATTCACAGCTCTGAAGTGTGATGCATGTGTGCGTGTATGTGTGTCAGTGTGTGTGTGCGTGCGAGTGTGTGTGTGTGTGTGTGTGTGTGTGTGTGTGTGTGTGTGTGTGTGAGAGCGCTCATGTCATCTCTGGCAGCCTGAGTGAGATGTCAGTGGGATTTCTAGCTCCTATGACAGCTCTGCCTCTCCCCCTAGTTTTAGCGAAGCACAGCCTGTGTGTGTGTGTGTGTGTGTGTGTGAGAGTGAGAGAGAGAGAGAGAGAGAGAAGAAGAAACTCATCAGCAGGAGTCCCTCTAGAGTGAAACAGATGGACCATTCTACTACTCTGCTCATATCTCTCTCTCTCTCTCTCATCCGCACCTAATCACACACACACACACACACACACACACACACACACACACACACACACACACACACACACACACACACACACACAGTGATAGTTCAGGCAGTAAGTAGCTCATCCGTATGAGTCTCATTTCTCATTTTATTCGTTGATGAGAAGCCGGCAAATGAAAAAAGAACAGGTTACCCCAGTTCAGGATTCAATGACGAAGGTATGAGAAATACTGACACAAATGTAAAATAATTTGGTGAAATATGTAAGTAAGAACTCCCCGTTGACCCGCATTATTATTGGATATTTCCGAACTCTAATTAAGTTATATTTCAGCAACAGTAAGAGACAGAGAAATGGAGAACAAGGAGGGCGAGGGTGGGGGGCAACAAGGTTATAAAAGAACCTGTGAGTTCACACTTTAGACGTGCTTATACAGAGTGCAGAGGAAGTTACCACACTGCCCCCCCCCCTGCAACAGAGGGTGCCAGCAGGTTTTGACAGCTCAGTGCCCCCCCATTTCACAAGTGCCAGAGAGTTAGCAGCCTGCACCAGCAGCTCCAACACTTATCTTCCCAAAACAGGTACCCACTGAGTGTGTCTGTGTGGGTATGTGTGTTTGTGTTGTTGTGTGTGTGTGTGTGTGTGTGTGTGTGTGTGTGTGTGTGTGTACGCGTGTGCTTGTGGTTGCAAGTTTTATTTCAAAAGCGTTTATGTTTAAGTATACATTTCTGAAGCTCATGCTTTTATTAGATGCAAATGTGAGTGTGTGTGTGTGTGTGTGTGTGTGTGTGTGTGTGTGTGTGTGTGTGTGCGCGTGCGTGCAGGAAGAGTGTTTGTGTGTGAGTGTACACAAGGCAAAGCTAGACTTCAGGCAGGAAAGCCCTCCTCTTTTAAGCCGGCCTCTTATCGCTCCGTAGCGGTGACTGGGTTTTCAGCTGAATGTCGGAGTGGGAGAAGGGGAAAAACAGGGAAGAAACAGCGGGGAAAAAGGGCCAAAATTATACCCTTGTTCCACATTTCTTCTCTTGCACTGTGCTTCTCGACAGCCCACGTGTGAGAAAAGTCAAGGAGCTATTGACAGAAATCCCCCAGCAGTGCTCTCCAGTCACAGGCCCCATGAGCTGTTTCGTAGGAGGGCCCTGGGCACTGGTTGACAGCCCGACTGGCTCTCCACTCCGCTTTGAGGTCTAAACCTTGGCAGCCCCAATTCTCCAACCTGCCGGGTGAAACATTCGAACGTAGAGCAGATTTCACACTCGGCTTCTATTTCTCACGTATACCGGAGTGGTTTTGGAACGAAGGTTGTTGTCTCTCGACGTTTGGTCGGCAGAACCACTGTACTGTATGACCAAGCGGGGAATATATTCGGGTGGAAATAGTTCCATGGTTTATCTCACCGAGGATGAACGAAGGGAGCCAAATGAACTTGGAGGAGCAGGGTGTCAGTCTGGCTGCTCACACAGTTCCAACGGTGTCCTTTGTTGTACTTTCTGTCCCAGTGCCTCGCCACTCGCGGTCCTCAGTTCTCGCCTCCCTCTCCCTCCCCTTCATCACGTATTCTCTTTCTTTCTTACCCTGCTCTTCCCTCTGCCTTGCCTTCCTCCTTCTCTCCCTTCCTTCCTCATCCCTCCCTCTATCTCCCTCTCCCCGTTTCGGCTTCAGGCTTTAGTGTGGCAGAAGGATGAGCCAACTGCCCCCTGAGGGAGAGAAGAGGAGGGGAGCGAAATTGTTGTGGAGAGAGATTGAGGGATCGCAGTGAGCAGGGAGCCTGGAGGGCAATCAGCTTGTGTGTGTGTGTGTGTGCGTGCGTGCGTGCGTGTGTGTGTGTGTGTGTGTGTGAGTGTGTGTGTGTATGAATGTGCCTGTGTGTGTGTATCGGTGTGTGGAGGATAGGGCGAGATGAACATGGCGGTCTGGGTGGACGCTGTGTCTGCAGGAGGAGAGCAGGGTGTAGACCGGGGCGGGGGGAGGGGGGGGGGCACGCTGGGGGCAGAGTCAGGACAGCACAGGGTCCTGACGGTCCCATACTGCCCCCCCCCCCCCCCCCCGCCCCTGGGGGCCGCGTCACTGGTTGCCATGGGCGACCATCTGCTCCCTAATTAGGAGTTTGGACAGACGCAGCAGGGCTTCAAATAGCTCTGCCTTTCATTCCGCCGCTCGGTTTTATTGTTGCTGCCATTCTGTCCTTCCCATTGCTCGCTCAGATTGGTTTCTCACCTGGAGATGGCGGTGACTCAGCGCTCACTGGCTGGCCGAGCCGGTCTGCCACTCGTGGCTAATCCAAGGGAGCAGCGGGTCTGTGAGATGTTACCGGTCCTTTCCCTTGGTCTCCCATCTGAGAGAAGACATCAGATCTCGGGGCTGGGTCTGATTTTCGTGTAAGTGGCCGGCGAACGTTTTGCCCTCGAGGCGGCGGCGCCCCACGGTGAACAGCGCGGAAATCCAACGCGTGGCGCGTGGTTCAGGGGTTTTCCAGTGGCACTCGCACGCAAACACACCCACTTTACTCCTTCCTCTCTTCCTTCCCCTCTCCCCCTCTCTTTCTTCCCCTCTCCCCCTCTCTTCCTTCATCTTTCCCCCTCTCTTTCTTCATCCCTCCCCTTTATTCCTTCATCTCTCCCCCTCTCTTCCTTCCCCTCCGCCTCTTCCTTCCTTTCTCCCCCTCTCTTCCTTCCCTTCTCCCCCTCTCTTCCTTCCTCTATCCCCCTCTCTTCCTTCCTCTCTCCCCCTCTCGTCCTTCATCTCTCCCCCTCTCCTCCTTCATCTCTGCCATCCCTTGTGCCCCCTCTCGCCTGCCCGCTCTGTCTCTCTCTCTCTTTGCTTTGGACTCCCCTCTCTCTGCGAGGGTCTGGGAGACAGATGGAGTGTGTCAGAAGCACGCCGCTCCCCGTATCTCACCGTGCACCTCTTCCAGTTTAATTCCATCCAGAGCAAGCAAGAGAGAGTGAGTGAGGAAGGGAGGGAAGGAGGGAGGGAGGGAGGGGGGGCGAAATAAGAGGGCGAGAGAAAGGAGGTAACGGATTTTCAAAGTCTTTCAAGTCGCTCCTTATCTTGAACATTCAGTCAGGCCAATCGGACCGGTTGCCATGGCTACCAAAGTTGGCTTGTTTCAGCACAGCGGGAGAGAGACAGAGAGACGCTCTGTACAGAAGAGGAAGTGAGCCAGAGAGGAACTCACCGGCTCTCCCTTTTCCTCTCTCTCTCTCCTCTCTCTCCTCTCTCTCTCTCTCTCTCTCTCTCTCTCTCTCTCTCTCTCTCTCTCTCTCTCTCTCTCTCTCTCTCTCTCGCTCTCTCTCGCTCTCTCTCTCTCTCTCTCTCTCTCTCTCTCTCTGTCTCGCTCCCCCTCTCTCTCTTTGTCTCTCTCTCGGCCTCTCTGATGATATGGTCTGTAACCCCTCTCAGTGCTAAGCTCTAATTACTGACATTTCTCCTGAGATGTGCCGCTGCATTCTGGGTATTTTGCCACCTTTCATTCAGTCAGTGGAGCGCCTCAAAAGGTCAGGGACCAGAAGAGAGTCTGAACTGAATCAATGAGACGACCTTTCTTTTTACTGTGCGCGCGTGCACGTGGCTGACTGGGTGCGCGCTCGTTGACGCGCGCACGCTGAGAAAGGGGGCATTTTGTTTGAGTGCAGGCTATTGAAGGGGCTCTTAGGTGCACCCATCATCCGCCGTGTTTAGTAAATCTCTATCTCCGGTGGGGGGGGGGGGGGGGGGGGGGGCGTTTCGAAGGCCCTGTCGCTGTAATAAGACCTGTCTCTCCACCACCCTCTTAGGAGTTTAGTGCCACGGACCAGTCGATAGGCCTCGAGCGCACCAGGGCTTGAAAACACATTCCCCCTCTCCATGACTACGGCGTGGAGATGGAACAGGGTCGGGTGGGGATAGGCAGAGATGAGGCTCTTTGGGGGATGGAGGATAATAATGAGTTTTCAGGTTGATGATGACGGGCCGGTGGGGGAGAACTAGGGGAAATGAGATCCCAGTGTAATTACTCAGGTTACCACCTGCTCCCTCTGGCACGGGCCAGACACACTGTCCTACCCTTACACTATAGGTGATTCACTTTAGCCTTATTGGTGTCCAGGCGGGTGTGTCTCTGTGTGTGTGTCAGCTGTGTGTGTGTGTGTGTGTGTGGTGTGTGTGTGTGTGTGTTTGTGCGCAGACGTGGCTGTGTTTGTGTTGATTTGCGAGTGTGTGACCGTATGCATGTGTGTAAACTGGATTGGTGTGATGCCCAGGGTGTTTCGCAATCGCACCCGCGTCCCCAGGGACTCCGAGCTGATCAATGGTGGAGCGATCCCGAGGGACTCAGAGCCGATGTGGGCGCTCGTAACTCAGGGAGGGCTTCCTGCACAGGATCTGCTGCTGCTCCGGAACTCCGTCGTCACCGGATGAAAGAGGGATTTCTGCTGCCCTCCTTTTCCAGGCCGATGGGGGAGATCCCTCTCTCTTTCCCATGGGAGACAGAACAAGCAAAGAAATTCCTCCGGCCCACATTATTGTGTTTTGTTTCCAATGCATGTTGCGTGCGTGCGTGCGTGCGTGCGTGCGTGCGTGCGTGCGTGTGTAAGTGAGTGAGTGAGTGAGTGAGTGAGTGAGTGAGTGAGTGAGTGAGTGAGTGAGTGAGTGAGTGAGATAGATAGTATTCATGCGATATTCTCGCTCGGTTTCAGAGAAGGTCCAACTTTTTGAGGAAAAAATGTGTGTGTGTGTGTGTGGGGGGGGGGGGGGGGGGGCAATTATAAGGAATAATAAAGATCCACAGACTAAAATGATTTCTGTGTAAGTCAGCAGACTGCTGGAATAAGCAACATCTGCGTCTCATTTCACGGGGGAATAAAGCGAGTCATTAGTCCATTAGGGAAGTCGATGATCACATTGGAACCCTCCATAGACATTCTCTGTCCCTCTAATTGCTGTGCAAGATGGCAAATCAATGTGTTGGTGCACACCTTGACCTCAAAACGTTGATAGTTTTATTTGAGTGCTTGTGTGTTTCTTTTTTTGTGGGGGTCAGTTTGTCTGTGTGTGTGTGTGTGTGTGTGTTTCTCTTTCTTTGTTTTGTGTGTGTGTTTGTGTGTGTGTGTGTATGTTTCTCTTTCTTTGTTTTGTGCGTGTGTTTGTGTGTGTGTGTGTGTGTGTGTGTGTGTGTGTGTGTGTGTGTGTGTGTGTGTGTGTGTGTGTGTGTGCGCATCTGCCCGTTTCCTTCGGTGCGGAAAGCCCTCCTGAAATAAGCACACAGACGATTTACTCTCCGTTGGTGCCCCTGACGTGCCCTGCAGGGTGTGTGCTTCCCGGCTGATTCGGAGGCCTCGCTGGCCACCCTGGCCTTTTGTTGTAGCGAGGCGTAGCCTACCTGTGTACCTGTCCCGAGCTTCGCCAAGCCCATTGATTTTCCTCTTTTCCCCGGCGCAGCCTTTTCTCTCAAATCAATTCCCTGGAATTGCTTCTTCACCACCAAATGTCAGTTGGTAACCAGCGGAGCATGAAAGGCAGAATTTTCGAGCGCTTTCCGAGTTTTGTTCTGTCAGAAGCAGAAGGGCCGGAGCGTTTGCGGGGAGCTCAGAGGTTGGGGGGCGTTGACAGCCGGGATGCCGCGGGGCCGAGGAAAAGGCGGCAGCTATCACACCGTCTGCCACTTTCCGTCAGGGTTTCAAAGAGCTGTTTGCGTTTGACACACACACAAACACACGCACACACATCTTGACTGAAGCGGTTTGAGGTAGCGGCAGACTGGACCATGGTTACAGAGGTCGATGGTCGGGGTGACCTTCTAAGACTCAGTTTTCTTGAGGTTGTAATGGAGGAATAAGGCAGCGGTATCGATCTGTTTGTCTCGCACACACTCCCCTTGACACTGTGCGGTGTGTCGGACTCTGTATGTGTGTATGTGTGTTTGTGTGTGTTTTCCAGTGGCTGTGTTTCGATATGTTTTTGCGTTTGAAAGGTCTTGGAGAATTGGTGTTTTTTTCTATTGACTTAGTACTTTGTCAATGAAACAAATGAGCTTGATAGCCGTTCTGCAACAGAGTATCAATGTGTGTGTTTGCGTGTGTAAGAGGGGGTGTCTGTTCTAAATAATTGCCGTCAAACAGCTGCTCTTGTTTATTCTGCTTATTTTCACTGCAGGTAATACAGTGTGTGCGTGTGTGTGTGTGTGCGTGCGTGTGTGTGTGTGTGTGTGTGTGTGTGCGTGCGTGTATGTACATGTGATAAAGAATAGCTTGCACATAAACACAATATATCAGTTAGACAGACAGGAAGACAGACAGGCAGAAAGACAAATAGACAGACAGTCAGACAGACAGACAGTCTGCCTCCCAAGGAAAAAAGGAGAAACGCAAACAGACCAAGATTTAAAGAGAGCGCAACCAAAGTACGATGGTGTGAATATCTTTTTCTTCTTTTTCTCCAGGTAGGTATATCCCGTAGAGGCTTAATTAAACAGCGGTCGGCATTCTGCCTCGGTTTCCTAACTGATTCCCATGGATACAGAGCAGGAGGGCAAATTCGTTTTTTTAAATAAAAGGATATCCACCAATCACACAGCTTTGCTACCCCCGCAGACCCCCCCACCCCCAAAATAAAAAAAAACACACAGGATCAATTAGATTACACTGAAGCACTCATTACTACTGGGGTAGGACTGATGGGAAAATGAGTCCAGCATTACGTCAGAGCCCCACGGTGCCTGCGAACGGAGGAACGTACAGCCAATGGTTTGTTGACGGTGGCAGGGAGCTCTCCTGGGAGCCCCTCTCCAGGGCGTTGCTGATGTATTGCACTGAGGTGAAGTACAAGGTATCGGTGGAGAGGGCACGTTCACACAGAGACAGACAGGCAGGGTAAGCACGCTGGGCCGCGGCCCGTTTGGAGAGTCTCTGCTGGGCCAGACGTCGGCGGCGCGGTACCCGCCTCTGTGGTTCTTTCATGTCGGCTGAATGTTGTCTACGCCTCCTTCCTCCTCCAGGACCCACTTGAAAAGGAGATGTTCCTCTCACTGGGGATTCCCCTTGTTAAATAACGGATAAATACAATTTCAAAACTCAAATGAATTTGGCCAAAACCCCCGTGTGAGAGCGGGCTGTAACTGGCCGCCGCCGGGGATCAAAGTGGACAGGGCAAAGCGACGGCAGCCGTTTAGATCAGGCGAGGATTTGGTCCTTCATTAGCGGGAGTGTTCAGCTGCGCCACGGCGAGACCCTCCCTGCGAGCGAGCGCATCCGTCAGCTGGCAGGCCCTTCCAGGCTCGGCTGCTTAGTATGGAGAGAGCTCTGCTGGTCCACCGCGCGGTTTAGCAGTCCAGCCCTTCCTACCTGCTGAACTAATGGCCCGGCTCGATGGAGGAGCAGCTCCAGGTGGGCTTGCTGCCACGCCCACGGCGCACTGTAATTTACCACCGCACGCTCTGCAAAGAGCTCCCAGCACTCCACACTAATGCCTCTGCATGCCCATAGATAATACAGATTTTTTTTTTTTTTTCTATTTGTCGAGATGAAGGCACTGTACTACCCGGAAATTTGGCCCGGAAATGGAAACGTGCTGGATTCCTGTAAGTCTCCCTGCGACGCAGCAGACACGTGGGACCTGGGGACCTGCCCGTTTGAAGTCCAGATGCCCTAGAGACAGATGGATAGATAGATGGCAACTCGCCTCTGGAGGTGGATGAAGGATGAAGGGAAGATTACCTGGCTTAAGACCGCAGAACCCAGCCGCTACATCCCCGATAATCTCTCTCTTTTTCTCTTTCGTTCTCTCTTTCTTTCTTTCTTTCTTTCTTTCTTTCTTTCTTTCTCTTTCTTTCTTTCTTTCTTTCTTTTTTTCTTTCTTTCGCATCTCGCTGTCTCCCGTCCTGTTCTTTTCCCCTTT
>CM030180.1:4957359-5054859 GCA_017639675.1 Aplochiton taeniatus
AGTGACCATGTAGCATGTTATTGAGGGATCACCTCTGCAACTTTATCAAATAATTGTGTCAATCCAAAAGGATGTGTGTATTGTGTAAGGGAGATAAACTTGTGTGAATACTGATTTCCTGGTGGTGGAGTTGTATGATGAGTTTGGGGACGTGAAGGGGGCTGTTGTGACCCCCTTGTCTCTCAACTTGGTTGAAAAGACATGAACACTGCAGGCTTTGTTTGGCAGCGGCCTGCTTGCATTCGACAATTAGTAGAGGAAGACCCAGGCTATACAAAAACAAAAACAACAATTCCATGACATGTAGTGCTAGTCTGTGAATAATGCCTCGGTTACAAAGTTTATAAGACCCACGATTTAATGTTGCACCTCTCAACACATTTGAGGTGGGTGTGTATGTGGTTGTGCGTGCGCCGCGTATGTGTGTGTTTGTTTCATAGAAAGTGAGCTCATATTTGTGAATAAAGTAAATATGTAAATATTTCGCTTCATCTTACTGTCTGTGTGAGATATTCAGTGAGCTGTTTTAGTGCGGCTGATCCAAACTGGATAATAGTTCGCGCGTTGTGGGCTCTGCCTATGGGATGAACCAGACAGCAACTCATTTCTGAATAAAGCATAGGGTCAAACACACACACGCACGCACGCACGCACGCACACACACACACACACACACACACACACACACACACACACACACACACACACACAGTACATACATACGGGCAGTCTTATAAAGTTGTACACACAGAATTGGGGTGGTGTCGCAGACATGACTGAGAGCGAGCCATTAGAGCGGCTGAGGTGAGTAGAGCGCGTAACGCTTCTCATGTTGTAGGATGAGTAGATTCTTTATATTGACTTTGTTTGGTAGATAGATTGGTGAAAAAAAGCCTGTACGCTCCGAGTTAGATCGAGATCAGCAAGTTAGCAATTTCCAAAAACAAGTGATTCATATTATGTTACTATAGCCAGCCAATTGGTTTGCTAATATCATGCAGTATTTTTGTTATACTTAATGCTGGCTGAGACTGTATTCAAGTGTGTCCCATAATGCATTTTCTGGTTTAAAAAGAAATAGCTGTCCGACCGCAAACGAGTAATTGGGCGAACATTGCTTCTAAAGTGTGTTGTGAGGCTGATGTCTCTTCGGTTGGGTTTTATTGCTAATACTACAAGGGGGTTCTGAAAAGTAAGCAGAATTTATCCCCGTATTTGACATGCGGCTACTGCAAAATGTCTTCCATGCAAGGTCATCCCCAAACTTCCATTGTTGCTCTCATTCATTTTGTTCGGTCTAATTCCAAACATAATGGGCACCAATAGCTTGTTATTTATATCTGGCTTTCAAATAATTTACGCTCATTAACACGCAACAAATTTGTGGCAGGAAATCTTGTTATAAGGGGAAGTGAAAAGAGAACTATCGAACAGCCATTTCTCCAAATCAAACCTGTTAACATCTTTAGCAAATTTGGACATTGGCAACAGTTTACTGTTTTAAAATGTTCAAAATATTGATAATGATAAATGATGATTAAAAATCACTGTTTTACAAAGGTAAACTTTATGTCTTGAAGGAAGAGGACAGTGCGTAAGGTGTGCGCGTCGTGGGTGCGTGTGTGTATGTACGCCGAGAAGCGTGCGAGAACAAGAGAGTGAGCGGGTGAATATACGGTCAACAATAGCGGAGCATAAAAAGGAAAAGTTAAGTTTTGGGAAAATAAATAAAACCTGCTGTTGCGGTTAACTACTAGGCGAAGGGGGGGTTAGCCTTGAAGAAGAACCCCAGTCCTGGAGGAGAGTAGACGTCTCCCCTGTGCTTCCCGACCATTGGCCATCGGCAAGTTTGTGAAGAGTCTAGACCCCCCCAAACTGTGTTGGTGTTAAAATGACTGCCAATTTTTCGCTGGAGCCCTATGGCGCTAGCGTAAAGTCCTAAAGTCCTAAAGTTCCGCACTGAATTTCAGTCCCAGTGCCCCAGCTCCGTGATCTTTGAAACAAGTATGATAGTGCGTGTGTGCTTGCCAGTGGCGCCCGCAGAAAACTTTCTTTAGGGTGGCCTGATTGGGCCAGTAATAATCTTAGGGTGGCACACCAAACATTGCTAAAGTCTTTGCTCATGATATGCAACTGTTCTGTTTTTTTATCAGCAGAATAATAAACAACCGGTATGCCTTAAAACCCTTTTACTCTGCACGATAATAGACAGATTCAGTATCCGAATACTTCATTGACTAATTCAATGATGACTACCAATCAGGCCTTAACCCTTTTGATTTCAACCTCAGAAACATACAAAAAACCCACGGAACAGTAACACACATCGCACTCTGTGTTGTGGTGCAGTCCGTGTAAAAAAGTTCCAGCCCTCAACGTTTAGCCTACAACAGCCTGCATGGTCAGTTTTTAGACTAGAATAAGCAGGTAATCCTGTAGAAGCGCCGGCCGTTAAACAGTGAAACAACACCCATGTCGTGCAGCGTTCAATTGATAGTTTCGCAAGGATAGAAATCTAGCCGATATATACAGAATCTTAAGTTAAAAAAGGGGGGGAAAGCATGGGACGTGGGGTGGCCTTTGGGGTGGCCGGTACATTTTGTTGGGTAGCACGTGCCACCCCTTGGGGGCGCCACTGGTGCGTGCGTGGCATTCTTTGTTATGATGTCATTAAATTAGCGTTCCCCCACAAAAAAAATCTCCACTACACCACTGCATCTCACCATTGCGCACGCCATGCAGAGGCCTCATTAGGCCGAGCATTTTTGATGGTCACTGACCTGGGGATAAGGAGTGAAAGGCAATTGCTGGTCCATGCACAAACAATTGCAACACATGCGTGCACCTGTTGGATACCTGGTCCTTAAACACTCAGTCGCATGCCCTCTCCACCCCCATCCACCCCCTTTATCACTCTCTCTGGCTCCCTCTCTCTCCCTGCAGGGCAAGCTGGTCTCGCTGTGTGTGTCCTTGCCGCATCGAGTGTTGCAGTGTTCCCACACCGTCTTGTTGCAGTCCAAACCTTATCATGGCCGCCTTCAAAGGGATCTGGAACCAGGAGTTCTGGCGCTGCGTAGGAGGCGAGTTCCTGGCCATGTTGATCTTTGTGCTGCTGAGCCTGGGCTCCACCATCAACTGGGCCGTGGAAGAGGCCCAGCCGCCGCCCCCGGACCTGGTGCTCATCTCCCTGTGCTTCGGCCTGAGCATCGCCACCCTGGTGCAGTGCTTCGGCCACATCAGCGGCGCTCACATCAACCCCGCCGTCACGGCAGCCATGGTGGTCACCCGCAAGCTGAGCCTGGCCAAGGGCGTCTTCTACCTGCTGGCCCAGTGTCTGGGCGCCGTGGTGGGGGCGGCCATTCTCTACGGGCTCACCCCCTCCTCCATCAGGGGCGGCATGGGCGTCACTGCGGTAAGATGGCGGGGTGGTGCGGGGAGGTGGGGGGGTGAATACAGTATCACATAATTGGAATGTGACCAACGAAAAGTTGCGACGGTTTTCTTTTTTTTGCTGTCACTGAAGTTGGTGAGGGTTATACCACCGCACGTCCCTCCATGTTCTCCTCTCCAGGTGAACCAGAAGCTGTCTGTGGGCCATGCCCTGGTGGTGGAGATGGTCATCACCTTTGAGTTGGTCTTCACGGTGTTTGCCACTTGCGACCCCAGACGCGCTGACCTGAAGGGCTCCTCTGCTCTGGCTATCGGCCTCTCTGTGTGCATCGGACACCTGTTTGCCGTAAGTGTTCAGAGCCCTTCAAACCTGTGCAGCACAGTTAGCGACTATTAGTGTTCGAGGTAACTGTGGAAATGCTTTGCGTCCCTACCAGGGTTAGACAGACTGGAGAGACTGTATAGGGTGTTTGATTCACCTGTAGGCTACTACCGATTGCCCATGCTTAATTCTTTCCACAGCACTTAGGGTTATTTCAGATTACCCCCTGTGGGGTGCGCTGGGTTAATTTGAGAGGTTGATATATAAAACGGGGACATGTTGGAAGTGTGGGATAAGGTATCACTATGAAGCGGCTATAAGTAATCTCTATGGAATGTTCCACATGTAGATCATACTGTATTCATCAGCATACATCGGCCACAGTACTACAGCAGATAGTGGTTAGGAGGTAAAGGAAGTTTCTGTAGAACGTCTGAGCATCCAGCATTATTCTCTTACCAACTGTCTGTCGCCTGTAACTGTGTAATAACTTAATAGTGACCTGGGAATTGAGAGATCTTACTGCGGGGGTTCTCAGAGTAGCCATGTCCTGTGTATGTTGTCTTGTCTCTGTAGATCCCCTATACGGGGGCCAGTATGAATCCCGCCCGCTCCTTTGGACCTGCTGTGGTGACCTGGAGCTGGGACAACCACTGGGTACGTATGACTCGCTCCCCACTCAAAACACGTAACCGCACAGTCACACAACACGAGATAGAATGCAGTGATCTTAGCCTTGTTCATTTTTGTTGTGGTACCCAAGTGGGTCACTAAAGCGGGTGGTTGCAGTTCCACTGAGCACCGATGCCGAGCCAACAGGAGCTTGGTGTTTGAGTAACCGATTTTTGGCCAGCCACATTTGTTGCATAACAGTCCACTTAATAGCTGGCACACCAAACACAACCACAGAGTTTCTGCCCAATGAGTGTTCTGCTGAATGAATGGGAGGAGAACCACTTAGCCACTAGGGGGCAGGATCAGCAAATATTATCGTATTCAGCATTCCACACATGCTACAAACGGTGGTATTTGTGAACATCCATATCCTTATATATCATCTTTACCAAACACTTTTTGACAAACAAGAAAACGTTTTTGTGTTTATAGGGAAAAAATCTGGTTTCAGGCAGGTGCTGTGTTCTGGATTAACTGAGTCGACATGGTAACATCCAGGCTCTGGGATTTAGAAAGGTCAAAACTATAACTTAAAATGTTCAGCAGAAGACCATATTATCATATTATATCAAATTTCAAAGTCATAAATAAGGACCAATTTGTCTATTCATTCAAGCCTGAGACAGCCAGACATGTAATTAATGACCCCCCACAGTAATCTGTAAGGAGAGACCAGGTCTCCAAGTCTCTCTCAATATCAACATGAGGTCTAAATAAAAACATTTGACTGAACCCACAGCTGTGGAAACAGCCTAGTGCCAACGTCTGGGGAAGCTCAGTCTAACCGTTAGACAGATCCCCTGGCACTGGGTAAAGTGTCAGTGTGGGGGCTCGCTGTTCCAGGTCCTACAGAGTCCAACATCCAGATGGGACATTAGACAAAATGGGGTCTGACCTTCAAACACACGCACGCACGCACGCACGCACGCACGCACGCACGCACGCACGCACGCACGCACACACACACAAACACCCACACCCACACTAAGGGCTGAATCCTGTCCCTGTCCCAGGTGTACTGGGTGGGCCCGCTGATAGGAAGCGTCCTAGCTGCCACCCTGTACGAGTACCTGTTTTGCCCCGACCCGGAGCTGAAGAGGCGCTGCGCCGAGGCGCTGTCCAAGTCCGGCTTCCCCTCCGCCAAGTACTGCGAGGTCCAGACCGCCTTCCCCGCCGAGCACCACCAGCCGGTCAAAGAGCCGCCCTTCACCGTGCTGGACGTGGAGCGAGCCGAGCGCCAGAGGGAGGCGTCAGGGGAGGTGCTCTCCTCCGTATGACTAGTGAGGTGCACCCAGGGAGGAGGGCCGACGGCTGGGCAGTCCGCAGACTCGTTCCCCGCCCTCAAAGAGACTGACCTTCTGTAGACCGGACTCAAGAGACCCTGAACTTTTAGAGATGCCTGAAAATAGATGAGAATCGATGTCCCTACGTCCAAGCAATGGGGATGTAGACGTAGTGCGTGGTTATCCTTTCCTAGGCACGGCAGTGGATTTAGACATCTCACACTGGGGTCCACCTGGGAGGTCACGTGAAGGTCGAGGTCTTCATTCTGACCTTTTGGCGGTCACGAGTCCCGTAACTGTTTCTCCTTTCTCGGTGCACGTGTTAAGAGCGGCATCTACAGGATTGTAGTGTGGCTTGACACAGCTGATATGAAGATAATAATAATTCCTAGTAGTGTTGAAACTTGAATAGTGAGAGCATCACATGTGGATTACAAAGATCCGGTTTCCTGCTGAAATCTATGTTCATTGGACTTTTATGTTATAACGCTCTCAACTTATTTGGTTTACATACAAAATCTGCTATGTGAAGCTAAGGACAGGCACACACATTTTCCATGACATGTGTGTGAACAAATTATGTTTTATGATGGATTTTATACTTGGAATAGCTAGTTCTTGAACTTGTTTTGATCTGTTAACATTTGTTCCGTATTGCATTGGTATATTACTGAGCACTTAGTCAAGCTGTGTTACAGTACACTGGGATACTGTTAATAAAATTATAACTTTATTCAAAATACCACTGATTTGATACATAGCTGTTCTTATTTTGGGTACAGGAACCAGATTCTCTGGTCTGTGGCCGGGTTCACTCTTTACAGATGTACTTGTAGTTGACAACCAGAAGAGGGCACTACTATCTTGGGAAATGGGTTTAGCCAAAACCAAGAAGTTGTCACGTTGTCATGAGGCTTCCTCTGTTCTGTCTGTAGGTGTGTGACATGATGTTCGCTAGATCTGCTCCTTGCCATTCCAAATAATGTATGGTATGTATGTAATCACATTTACAACTTTCTCAATTTCCTTTATCTACCTCTCTCTCTCTCTCTCTCTCTCTCTCTCTCTCTCTCTCTCTCTCACCCTCTGCCTCCAGCTCTGTTTTAAGGAATGTAATGGATTAAGATGAGAGAGTAGTGCTGCTGTTCAAAGCACACCTGCTGCTCATTAAATGAATACCATCTGTCGCAAAGGCAATAATGAAGCGTAAAATGTACGATATTTCCGTGTGAAAACGTCTAAACCGAGGCGTGGGGAACTGGCCACTGCAGGGTGGGGACTCCACTGTGCACTGACTGTAAGTGTGTTAAGATTGAAAAGATACCCACCACATGAAAACCACCGTGTCCACTCTAATAAATTGCATCGCCGCAGAAAGGGCTAACCCAACCGACAGCTCCATCTGTTGGCTAATGAAAGTCACCAACATTTTTTTTCCCATCCCATCCATTAACAAATTAAGTCTTTCAGTTTGGAGTGCACTCCATGCAGTACTGTACTCTTGACTGTAATCTTTTGCCTCTGACAAAGGCTTCTGATGAGGATACCAAGCAAGCCAAGCCAAGCCTGCCAGCTCCCTCCAAGGGTAATGGCCCATCACCCACTCCAATGCAGGCAGCAGCAACTATCGTTAGCTATCATTTGTGTATGTGTGTGTGTGTGTGTGTGTGTGTGTGTGTGTGTGTGTGTTTGTGTGTGCGCTGGCATGTGTGAGTGCCGGCGCGAGTGGGCGTGGCTGTGAGAGTGCTTCATGTGATTGGTACATTTTACATTTTAATGATTTGGCCTGATGTGAGTTCCCCTGCCATCAGCAGTGTGACAGACAGCAGGTTGTCATATCCCTCCCACCGCCTGTCTTTCTAGCCCCGGACTGTGACTTCTCCAAATATCTCTGTCTCTCCTCTCCTAAAACGGCGCATACTGAGAACTGTTGAAAGACAGGCTACATCTAAAAGGGTGTTTGTTTTCACAATAACTCACAGACGAGCTGTACACTTTTATGCTCGCTTCGACAGGGGCTACCAGGAGGCGGCCATCAAGGCAGTGCTTCCTGCAGACCACCAGCCCCTCACACTCTCCCTCACCCCATGCAAGTAAGGCTGCCGGCCCTGATGGCATACCCGGACACGTGCCTGTGCTGGGCAGCTGGCTAGAGGTTTCGACGGACATATTCAACCTGTCACTGGCCCAAGCAGCTGTCCCCATGTGCTTCAAACCACCTCCATCGTGCTGGTGCCAAAACACACCACTGCAGTGTGCCCCAATGGCTTTCACCCCCCACCATCATGAAGGGCTTTGAGAGGCTGGTCCTGGCACATCTCAAAACCTGCCTACCTCCCACACTGGACCCCCACCAATTTGCCTACCGCAAGAATAGGTGTGCGGAGGACGCTATCTCCATGGCGATACACTCCGCCCTCTCCCAGCTGGACATGGCAACACATGCATGAGAATTCTGTTTATGTTCGATGAGCAAGGAACTCGTTGTGGACTTCGGAAAGACCTAAGGCAACACACACACACACACACACACACACACACACACACACGCACACACACACACACACACACATACACACACACACACCCGTATCAACAGGACTGAGGTTGAGCATGTTGCAAGCTTCAAGTTTCCGGGTGTCCACATCTCCCAGGACCTCTCTTGGACCCTCAACACTTCAAAGCTCATCACGAAGGCTCACCAGCATCTCCTCTCCCTGAGGAGACTGAAGAAAGCCCATCGGTCTCCTTAGATTCTGGTGAACTTCTACCGCTGCACCATCGAGAGCATCCTGACCAACTGTAACACGGTACGGTGTGGGAACTGTTCTGTCTCCGGCCAGAAGGCACTGCAGAGATGCATCACCGGTTCCACACTCCCTGCAAGTGCGGCAGTCCAGCCCAAACGGTGTTTGCGCAGCATCGTCAAGGGCACCTCTCGCCACTTCTATCAACCACTTTTTTGGCCACTCCGCAACATCTTTTTGATGATGCAAACAAGGAGGTTGGCTGATGGTGAATGTGCTGTGTCAGTACTGGAGTCGCATGGTAAACAAGGTGTCCAACAGCTCAACACATGGCAATGAGGCCGCACCTCTCTGCCTCAAATGTGATGAGAGCAAGTGAGTGAGGATGCAACTTCAGAAAAACAATAGTTGTTGGCGAAGACAGGACACAGACACACACACACACACACACACACACACACACACACACACACACACACAAACATACTTTGATTTAATAGTTGATCCCTCTAGGAGTAGGGGAACGGTGGTCAGAGATCTGTAGGCTTATGATATCCCAGATGTTAACCAGCCTTGCTGCTTGTCAGCCTCTACAAGCTAAGGGCTGTGACCTGGAAAACAGTGTGAACCCAAACCTTATCAAAAAAAAAAGAGAAGGAAATGTAAAATTCTAAAAACGTTGTCTCCATGGAAATGGCTCTTTAAAACTTTTTGCCAGGGACTCCCTTGATCCATGAACTGTTGACCAAATCATTTTTATTATTATTATTTATTTTTTTACCTTTATTTTACCAGGCTAGTCTCATTGAGATCAATTATCTCTTTTGCAAGAGAGACCTGGCCAATAAAGCAACACATACATTTACACACAAATTTACATTAAAAAAGACATTCTGCAAAAAAACTTAGCATGTAAAATTCAATCAAATCCATAAAAAAAAATTACGAATTGTTTTGTCCTGGCACGATCATAATCAGTATTGCTCCCTGCAACCATTAACAAGTGCTGCTTCTATTTGAAGTGGTCTAGTTCAGAAATGGTTTCATTTAGTTTCATTTGTGCTCAATTTTCCCGATCTCTTTAGAGAATTTGCCTAGTCTTGAGCATGTTACTGCACCACCTAGGCACTTGATAAGAAGGTGCCCTGCTCAATGAGTTTGACCACTTATCCCTGCCAATAGAAACCGTAAACTGACTAGTGCAAGTTGGGAGTCGCACCAGGTGCTCTCCACGCACGTTTAAATAAACCATTAGTTTAACTTAGGAAATGGTATCTGTGTTCGGGTTTGGGTTCACTTTACCATAGGTAGGTTTGTTTTGCAAATAAGTAAAAAAAATACATCCCTTTTCAAACACATATTTACAAGACAGCACAAAGACAAACATGATGAAAGTGCTCAACACTTTGTAATCAGGACATATATAGAGAGAGATATTTAGGACTTTATATAACATTGGCAAGAGCAGACAGTCTTGAGTGGAGCCAGTGGAGGAACAAACTTTGTCAATAAGAGTTCCATTTATCCTTTGTGTCCTATTGGTTAAAAAGTCAAGAATCCAGCCCACAAGATTATTACTTGAATTGTTCTAAAAGTTGGCTGTTTAGAATGGGATTGAATTGTTTTTGAAAGCAGATGGAAAGTCAACAAATAAAAGTCTAGCATGAGACTCCTTTTCCTCCAAGTGCTTAGAAACTAAGTTAGGCAAAGTGACTGTGGTACCCTCTACTCCTCTGCGTGGCCTTTACGCAAACTTTTAGGGGATCTAGTACCTGTTCAGTTTTCCTCATGATATCTGACCTAGCCAGTTTTTCAAAGGCTTTCATTAAGATGTATGTTAGAGCCACCGGTCTAAAATCATTAAGAGTTATGGGACTACTGGATTTGGGAACAGGGACTACCACTGCATCCTTTCAGGCCTTAGGTACATGCTGTGCCTGGAAAGACTCCATTTTTCTCAGGATTTAACTAAGCCACAGATGTTATCAGGTCCATGACTCCTATTAACTCATACTGAAAGGAAAGCCGTTTCAACATAATTTTGGCCTACATCAAAGTACTGATTGTCTTCAGGTTTATGACTCAGTTTCTGTTTCTCCTTTCTAAAATCAAGTGTCAAAACTAATCTAAAAATGATTAAGGGCATTAGCAAACTCAGTTTCTGAATTATAGCCCTACAGTTGACATGCAAAGTCCTTCCAACACACACTATCATTTCCACCACAGTCTCTCCCATCCAGTCCCTGACCTTGACAAACCTTTTACGTAATAGTGTATCATAAAATACCTTCTTTACCCTGGATCAACTTTAAATATCAAAAGCAGCTGCTGGCGGGAACTGTCCATCAGTCTTCTAATGACAGCCATAGTGCACATAGGGACAGGAAAGACACCACTTTCCCAAAGAGCAGCCAGAGGTTGATTGTTTGTGTGTGTGTGTGTGTGTGAGAGAGAGAGAGAGAGAGAGAGAAAATGCCGAATTGCTTTTTTCAGCTTTATGGAATAAATCTCTTGGATGTGATACATATACCTTATATCCAGATAAGACTGTGTGTATGCGCCACAGAGCATGACTCCAGTTCCTTCCAAGGGGCCAGAGATAAGAGATAAATGCCATCCAGAGCGGCACATTCTGGCAAGCCTTAGCTCTATCTGTGTGAAATACACACACACCCTCCCACTCATCTGCCCATCTATTACCAACATCTGTAAGAAGACAGTTTTGTAATGAAAAGCTTAAGCTCCTGCTTAGGGTAGGTTTAGTTTAATCTAATGCACATACTATCTAAAGAAAACCCTACACAGAGTCTGTATGGTAGCTATCATGGCTGCATAACAACGTCACAAAACTACACATTTGGTCGATTTATTGAGCCCACAGGGATACTAATCAATCGGTAGTGGAATAAAAAAAACAATGTTTCAGGGATTCAAAACCAGTCACTTGTAATCCATTTCAGAAGCACCATAAAGTCCAAGTAAAATGCATCAGTTTGTGTCCATCAGTTGTCCAGGTAAAGCTGACTGACTCTGGATCTTGCAAAAGAAAAAAAGCCATGATCATCGATAAAGGGTGAACTGAGGCTTCGTGTTCTGATTGCACGGACAGAGCCAATCTTTTTTTTCCTCCGATTAAAGTAGGCGGGATATCCACTCATATTGATTCAACTCTTAAGCAAGTGGGGATCTGATGGCAACTGGCCAAGGACCACGGCATGTTTGCCAACGCCAGTCCTTAATGGCCTGGCCGATGCAATCACTGTGTGCTAATCTTGAAGTAGATCTTAGGTCAAGATGTCGCCCTTAGTGTTGGACATCCAAAAGTTTCACAGCAAAAACTGAATGAACAGAGACAAGGGCACTGACATCTAGTGAACATTTGTCACACAAAAACAATAACCTACTACACCAGACAACACTAGTGGAAATGTCACATTATATTTTAATGGTTTTCTTCCTCCAGAAAGAAAATCGTTTTTTGATGGAATATATAAACAAATGCTTAAAAGTTGATTATAACACTGGAACACAGATTTGTTAACAGCAAAATGTGTCTTCAGCAGTGTTGGGCAAGCTGAATACTGAGTAATGCATTACTGTACCATTATTACTTTCACCAGTAACGAGTAGGGTGAAGAAATACAATCTCCAAAACAGTCATTATATTACAGTTACTAATCCAAGTAGCGCTGTGTTCCTACGTTGATGCTTTCCCCCCCAAGACGGACTATCTTATGATGACGTTTTTCGATGACATCTATTAAAATCCAATTTATCCTCACGCATGCTGCTCAGAGTAATTGCAGTAAGGGTCTCTCTCTCTCTCCCTCTCCTTACGCTGAACTCACTGCACGAGTGAGTATGTCATTACTTTTGAAATGAGTAATAAGTCATAAGTAACTTATTACAAATCCTGAGTAACTTGCCCAACACTGTTCTTCAGCAGGAAAGGAATGTGTTGACTTTTAAAAATGGCGCCCAATGCCTCTTGACTTTGCAGCAGCTGCTATTACTGAGGAAATCCCCGTTCCTGTCATCATCCCAACAGCTCATATACAAAGTTACAAACTATGAATCAAAAATATTTCTTAACAGCTTGTAAAGAAATTGTAAGTAAACATTCCCTTGACTCCATAAGCAGCAGTATCTATGTGAGCAAAATGTGACCTTCACAAAATACTTGGCAGAAGTACGTAAAGTACAGCACAAATACCTTATTATTAATGAAAAATACAGAAATGTTATGATAATGTCAAAACCCGGCACATTTTCTTCCGACAGCCTTTCCTTTTTAGAGTGTCCTGAGTATATTTTCCACTGGTAAAGGGCTTGCTCTTATCCTCTGACCTAGGATCAGCATATCAGCACCAGGACGTTCACCTGATTGGTTGAAAGGTCCACATACTTCTATAAAGAGACTTTCCAATCACTTTGATGGTTTCTGTGCATCCTCCTGCTCCTGTGACTGGTTGAGGTTGTTCTGGTTTAAAGGTGGCGCTACTCTCGTAACAGAATGTGCCTCTGTCTTCCTCTCGTCGAGTCAATAAATGCAATTAAAACAGTTAGCATGGCACAGACCCATGACTAAACGGAGAGAAAAAACGAAACTAAGAACATTTGGTGATCAACAAAAGACATTCATCGATATAAAGTAAACATCAATATAAAAAAAATGCCTTTGTCTTATGATACAATGTCCAGGTAAAAAACAAAACAATGCATTCAGAAAGAGAGACCGATTGCCTGTAGTTGTACATGTTGACGTGTATGTATGTGTGTGTGCCTCCATGTGTGCTTACGTGTGTATGCTTCTGTTGTGTGCGTGCATATGTTGAGCTTTTTCTCTCTCAGGGTGCAGATACCTTTGGATGGGAGGGTACGGTCTCCAAGGTAACCTCCAAGCTGCCAGTCTCGGCACTCTTCTTGCCCTGGACAACAATACGGACCGTCTTCCTGGGTGCTGCGAGGAGCTTGGCTGGGGCTCTGAGGCCTGCGCCAGGACCGGGTCCGAGTCCAGGCCCGGGACTAGAGCCCGTCGTCCCGGGAGACACCCAGTCCTGGAGCGACAGCTGCACCGTGTTGACGTGGACAGGGCAGCGGCGAGGGTAGTGGCGAAAACACTCAAAGGGGTCCTTGCAGCACTCACACAAGCAGTGGCCGGGGCCCACCACCGCACGCGTGGAGGGGCCGGAGTCTGCCCGGGGCCGGAGCGGCCGCAGGTTGAACGCCCGGACGGAGCGGTAGGAGAGGCGGCGGACGCAGCGACACCGCCGCAGACACGCCCGCCGCAGGGACAGAAGGTCCTTGCACAGCATGTGACGAAAGTTGGGCTTGAGCAGCAGGTAGACCAACGGGTTGTAGAGGGTGGAGGACTTGGCAAACATGGCGGGCACGGCAAACGCCATGGGCGGGATGGACTCCACGTGACCGAACGCGGCCCACATGGACACCAGGGCATAGGGACTCCAGGCGGCAAAGAAGCCTATACAGACTGCAACACTTAGCTGGGGGGGGGGGGGGGGGGGGGGGCAAGAGGGGAGGGGGGGGACAAGAGGGTAGGCAGAGATGGCAATGAGAGGAAAAGGAGGAATCAGACGAGTGGTAGAACGTTTATGTACGGACAAACGAAACACTTTGAGGCCCATTTATTTCGAGGAAGTGAGTAATTTGAGGGAGATCAAGAAACTGTGCTGTGGCAAGGACTACTCAGGAACTAATTACCAATAAGCAAGCAAATAAATGTCTTTCCTCCTGTTTCAGACAGGAAGTGTTTTGAGTTATTCTGGGAGTTGCCGTGTTTGAAGTAAACAACCTCAGACTTGGTGTGGAACGAAGACATTAAGATGAAGTGCTTTCCAATCGCCTCAGGTAAATTCTGTGATCTTTGGAATATGCACTTTGGTTCACCATGTTATTTGCTCTTTTGCAGTTTGCCGTCTGTCTGAACCAATTCATTCATTTGCTAATTCACAAAACTCATCCTCTCGTCAACCTTGCACGTTCATACACAAAACCACGTGAGCACACACACCCACGCACACACGCACACAGTGAACGCAACCACTGCCCTCGGACTCACCTTGACAATGACCGTCTGGATGTTGCCCATGTGTGTCTGGGGCGCCAGGTGGTGCTGCACCGCTCGCCGCGACTCCCTCACCGTCCTGAGGATCTGGCTGTAGGAGGAGGTGATGACGGTGCAGGGCAGCACGTAGCAGCACAGAAAGAGCGCCACGGTGTAGGAGCGTGCCACACCCTCTGCGTTGGAGCGGCTCCAGTCGATGCAACAGGCCGTGCCATAGGGCTCCGGCCCGTACGCCCCCCACTGGGCCAGGGGGGAGAGGGCGAAGAGCAGGGCGTAGGCCCAGGCGCAGGCCATCAGGACGCGCGCGTGGCCCGGGCTGAAACGGTTCCCTGAGAGGCAAAACCAGAGAGAGAGAGAGTGTGTGTGTGTGTGTGTGTGTGTGTTTGCTCTGGGGTTTTCCGGAGAGGAAGATTTTATCCAACTTCATGTTGAGAGGACAGCTGAAAGTAGCTTGCACCTTGTTGAAAGGAACATTAGTATAAAAACATGACAGTCTGAAAACGTCTCAAACTAACACTGTAACCCTATGCAAAACTGTTGGCAAACTCCAATGTGCACTACAGTGTGGTTGTCCCACACACATTGATAGAGATCGGCATAGTTCTGGTCAGTGGGGGGTTGGTGTTCTCACCGTAGAGAGGGTAGCAGACCTTGAGGCAGCAGACGGTGCTGAGGATGGTTAGGGTGGTCAGGCTGCAGATCCCAAACAGAACCCCACAGAAGGCATAAACCAGGCACACCGTCTCACCGTACAACCACCTGTCGCACAGAGATACAAAAGAAGGAGAAAGGCAACGGCAAGTAGAAGAAATTCGAAAAACTGGGCTTTGGTAGTGTCAGAAAGACATGTATTTTTGGGATGGGAAATTCCAAAATATTTGGGTGTACGTGGGTGTCCTACCTGTGGTAGATGCTGGAGGTCACCGCCATGGGATAGAGGCTGAGGGTCATTCCAAGGTCACTGACAGCCAGGTTTATGATGAAAAATTCGGCCGGCTTGAGCAGCTTCTTCTTCTTATGAGACACATAGAGCAGCATGGTGTTCCCCACCAAAGAGCACACACCTTGGGATGGAAAGACAGAGACAAAGAGAGTGAAGTAGGGTGGGGGGGTACAGTTATTGACAGTATAGTATAAGTGGACAAAGCCAACGTGACGCCACCCATTGGTTTGTGGACTCGCGTTTTGAAGCCTCGAGTTTAGCATTTTGGCCATCGCCATCTTGGTTGCAACGCTTGTCGCCGTCGTAGTCTTTTGAAACCAGGAGTGACGACAAGTTAACGTTAAACTGTTAGCCACGCCCTAAAGCATACCCTGCTTTATCTTATATATGTATTGACAAAGACTTGAAACTAGCGATTGAGACCATAAACTCCGTAAAGAAAATGTTTACTGATGCAATAAAGTAAGTGAGACGTAGGGTAATTTTCTCATAGACTTCCATACAATCTCAATACTTTTTGCAACTAGTGGAGTCGCCCCCTGCTGGCTCTTAGAAAGAATGCAGGTTTAAGGCACTTCCGCATAGGCTTCACTTTTCAGAGCCGGAACTACACCTTTGGGTACAATAAACGAAATCCCATATACAGTGCCTTGGCTGCAGTAGCGGCTCCCTGGTAGCAATTAGAATACAAGGCGTTTTAGTATGTATGGCAGGGGCTCAATCCACCTCTCGTCGTAAACCATTTCAAAGAAACCAATTTGGCTTATCATCGATGTGGAGTTTGAGGAATGGCACGCACGTCCACTCCTCGGTGTTTGATGGAGAGTCGCAAATCAATGACTAGTGCAGTGTTCACGCCCCACTTCCCTTTCCACCATTCCTCATCGATCTCGCGTGGCCGTTGGCCAGACGAGATTGAGAAATCGCAACAAATTAGTGGAAAAGTAAAAGGGGCGTGCAGGCCTTTTTTTTCTCCCCCCCTTGCGTGTATTTTGTTCACCAAACTAGTTGGCTCCTCTAAAGCCGCCCTCTGTAAAAGCTTGGCAGGAGCCGAGATCGCTTCTCTTAACGGGGGCTCCACCGAAGTAGAATCCGAGATACGACCATGTGGCTTGTGGCCGACTCTGGAGCCGCTCCAAGAGTTGGCCACAAGCCACATGGTCGTATCTCGGATACGACTTAAGCTGAGTCTCCTGGGAGGCCTCCATCCATTCCTCCAGGTTCCTCATTTGAATGCCTCCTCTCCACTCAGCAAGACATGCAATTATCTATATCGGAATTTTAGGAGCTATTAACAGTCTTTCTCCATTTCTAAGGAACGAGGTTGACATACAAAAAGGTTCAACAAAACATCCTTACACAGGATCTAGGTTTCCAAGACTCCTTTCAGCACAAATGCAAATACATGAAGCAGTCTTTTCCCCACCTACTGTCATGGTCAGGCCATAGCTTACAATTGTGGCCTATGTTGCTCCTGATAACCTACTAACAAAGTGTAAAATAGTTACCTCAAAGGCCAAAACTGAAAACAAACTGGCCAAAAACAAGTTTCATTGGCTCACAAAAGAAAAAATGTCCCACAAAATATCCTCCACCCAACCTTAAAAATGATTATCTAAATCAAAGCTTTTTCAATCAATCATTGCACAATTGCCCGATAATAAATATGTATGTAATCAATATACCATTTAACTTGGTGAATAACCTCATAGTGGTTTTAGGTTGAATGTTTGAAGAGCCATAAAAATGTGTTCCATTTCAAATGCCCTGGGAGTCCAGAGCACAATATAGGTATCTGCAGCCGCCTTCACTGTTACATGAAGTACAGTATGACTCCGTCTAGTAAATAGAGTGGACTATGCTATGGAGATGGAGAGACCAGACTTGCAGTACGGCTGGTGTGAGAGACCTGAGCAAAACTCAACGATGACTTCAAACGTGCTGATCACATCCAAGAACCAGGCTCACAGACTACAGGTTTTCTGCATGTGCATGTGCTGAAAATAGAAGGAACACGTGGTTCTAATTGACCAGTGATGCAAAATGCACACACGCAGCTCAACACTGAGTAGGCTGTCAATGTGGGCGTTCTTTAAGTTTGATTGAAAAACAAATCCCCTTGGCTTTAATTTCCAATTTAAGCCAATCTTTTGGAATAAACATGAGTTGGTGGAGCCCCAATCCTCTATTGGCCAAAACACACTATTTTGAATTCCTATTTTGTCTTGTAAAGAATTACACTTAAAAAAATAATAATCATGGGTTACCGATAAACCCAACCTATGTCTAAAAACAGTCTGACCACGTTGTTACATTTTCTACAACAAAAATGTTTATGGTACAAGTATGTTTGATAGAAATAGTGTCATTTTAAACACGTTTTTTTATAGATTGTAGAGTCCATATCTTTTGTGATTTTACGCCTTTTGGGATCTTTTCATGGTGAAACAGTGCTTTGAGGAATATTTGTCGAACTTGGAAAGGACCCTGCCTTGTTGTCGGGTTTACTTTGTAGTGTGTGTTCCAGCTGCCTCTGCAGTGATGCTCACCAAAGACAGAGTAGACCACAGCCACCGCCAAGTCCGCTGCCTCGGGGATGCTGGAGTGGAAGGTGCTGTTGTCGGCAAGCCACCCCATCTGAGACCGGAGACCACAGTGAGTATACGAGCAGACGGAGTATAACATGCGCATAAATATACACAAGCAAAAGCAACTCTGCAAAATAACCAAGCTACGGTACGTGATGGCATTGCTCTCCTTAAATGGGCACAGATGCACTTCTATTATGACACAACTCTACACGTTCAAGATGACTGGCAAAATCAGATCGAGTCAATCGTCAACCCTTCCTGTATTTTTCATAATCCAAAAAGGAGAGAATAAGAGAGAGCCAGATTTGAAGGAATAGAGCACAAAAAAAAGTCACCGTGTGTATGTGTCTCTGTGTATGTATGGGTGTTTGTGTGTGTGTTTAAGTCTTAACTGGATAATTGTGTCGGAATCCGAGAAAAACCTGCTTTCTGCAGACAGGTATATCAATCACAGCTTTTAATCCAGCTGCTAGCTGCTGACATACTTAAGATTAGTGAATACACTGGAGTGGCTTCAGTGAAAGTACCGTTGAGGACCGCTACCTAACTTCAGTTGGGAATTCACTGCTAAACTTGTAAGCAATATATGGACAGGACCTTGTGTAATGCACTACTTGAATAACTGTGGGATGAAGAGTAAATCATCATAATTCAATATGTTATTGTTGTGGTTGCAAATTAGAAAAGATACGCCTATCACACCCATAGCCAGGGCACAAGTGCAAGCAAACACTTGAAAACACACACACACACACACACACACACACACACACACACACACACACACACACACACACACACACACACACACACACACCATCTATCTTGAGCAATCAGTGGCCTAGCTGCTCAGTTGAAAGGCTGTCCCTGTCAAGAGGTGCGCTTGGTCTGACTTTGACGCGGGATGCTATTGATGAGCTTATCTACAAAAAAGAGTGTTGCAAAGTAATTATATCCAACACATCTGTGTGGAAAAAGGTTCACACTCAATGTCTTTATCAGTTTCCTCAACATGCTTGCTCACCATTCATACACTCAATGCGTGAATGAGTTTACACATGTCCAATTAAGCCAGCGCAACGAAGCAAAAGTACCCTCTGTGTAACGACCAAGGAGGGAAGCATTGGGTGAGGGGAATGTGTGTTTGATATGGAGTGATTAAGATGGAAGATACTGTAAGGAACCTTCTAAGTAAATACTAAATGGCTAGGTAGAGGAGATGAGAAGGAAAGATTAGGATTGAATGACAGCTACACACACACGCACGCACGCACGCACACACGTACGCACGCACGCGGACAACATCGGCCACTTGGACGCGGACGGCCAGTAGCTGTAACGTTAGGTGGAAATTACCCCGGGCTCTCACTGTCCACAAGTGCTGTTTGATGGACCGCACTCGAAGTTTCCCTCAGGAGGACGCACGGCCTCGCCTTTGGCTAATCCATGCAGTCCATCAAAACCCCATTCCCCCCGTGTCTACAACCCCTTCATATTCCATACAAATGGCATGCATCGCCAAGGTTATCGTGTCAGAGCGACATGGAAGCAGCCCCGCAGCTCAGGCAGAGGTCCAGCAGTCCATACATGAGGGAGAGTAAGCGTGCCTGACGCTGACACCAAGGTGAATCTGTCCATCTTCATTAGCGTTCTCATGATGTTGTTTGTGAGTTTGCAAGTGCTCGCAACCATTTTGAAACCCTATGGCCAACCGCAGAGCTGTTCCCTGTTGATACGTTTTACTAGGATGGCCGTCCATACCTTATCCTAAAGGGCAAAGAAGGAATATGCATTCACTATCGCTCATCATTACAACTATAGACATTTCAGAGATTTTATTTATAAAAAATTACACAAAATGCATAGATAGGACCTTCCACTGATGCCATTTTTACTGTGTTTTTATCATCCACAAGTCTAACCTGGTACATTATGTGCACCTTTCGCCCTTGTTTCTCTTATTAGTGTAACTGCTGGCTTGCTGGCTTGTCACATCGCCCTCACTTACGAGTGGGTTAAGAACAACAGAAGCATCTTAGCAGACAATGACCAACACGTGGAAATGTTTAAAGACTGTTGCCAGGAAACCAACCAAAGACAAAAATACAGTGATTCTGAAAAACAGCAATTACGGTATCTGCCACTTTATCGTTGCGTAGTAACAGTCAGTCTATATATTCCTCAAAGAATGAGAATTACAATAAGAACACTGGAATAAGCAAAGTGGGCTGTGGGAAAATAGCACAAGAAAATGGAAGACCTTCAACATCTTAGAACATGTGTGTATTTGTGTGTGTTTGTAGAGGTGTGAAAATACACTAATGTTTATCCTAAGGAATAGGTTCCCAAACAGAGGAGGTTGGAGGGAGGATAAGCATGCATGGCCCTCTCTATTGTATTGAGACCCTGAGGTTCTAAAGGCGTTCTGAAAACAGATTGGGTTTCATCTAGGTGAAACATACCTCAAGGTCTCCATTTTCAAATAATTTCAGTTGAGTTGTTGACTCCATTCTTGGACATATCTTAAGGGTGAGTGGGTTGAAGTGTCAAGAAGAATGAACGTTTCATTAACCCAAGCTATTCGTCAGACACAGACACAGACACACACACACACACACACACACACACACACACACACACACACACACACACACACACACACACACACACACACACACACACAGAAGCAGCGCTGTAACCATTGAGTTTGAAAACAGTATAGCCTTTCTCATAAACATAGACTAAACTGCTTTGCCAGGGGATGTTTAGAACGTACACATCGAGCACAGCTCTTTGGCTATTTGTTAAGGCCCATTACCTGTGACAGACGTAATGAAGCTAACCCATATCACTGAAAATGTCATATGTCTAAATCTTTGACAGTATATTAAGTGGACATAGTCAACGTGACGTCACCCATTGGTTTGTGGACTGCCGTTTTGAAGCCTCGAGTTTAGCATTTTAGCCATCGCCATCTTGGTTGCAACGCTCGTCGCCATCGAGGTCTTTTGAAACCAGGAGTGACGACAAGTTAATGTTAAACTGTGTAACGTTAAGTTAACCACTTCTGGTAAAAAGAAAAATCATTCTAACATTGTGTTTTTAAAATTGGTTTCCTAAATCTAAGGTTATGTTAATGTTACCTTACTTACTGAGTGTTAAACAGTGACAGTGAAACGCAAAATGGGGTGTCAATCCCAAGTTAGCCATGCCCTAAAGCATACCCTGATTTTTTGTCTATTTTATCTCGTGTCATTGTGTTGCTTATTATTGGTACTTTTGTTTTGTTGGCCCAAAACATTTTAATTCTGGGGTAACCCAAACAGGACATGTAAACTGATATACCAAAGAAGGACTGCACTTCTTGTGGTGTGGTATTCAGAGATACTCCTCTAGTTTGAAGCTCACGCTGGTTTGTGAATGCTGCAAAGTCTTCAAATACTTTTTCATCAATGTATTGGGAAAAGTATTGGATAGGACTCCAGTTTGCACGGGTTGCAGGGTTGTTGTGGATATCAGGAGGCACTGGTAGCACTGGTGAGAATCTGTTATGATAAAAAAGACAAAATAATGTAATTACCATGTTGTTACAAAATATCCTATTGGTGATTTACAAATAAGCACATCATTTCATTGTCCTCTGAGAGATGAGATGGTTTAGTTGATATTGTTCTAACAATATTTCTGTATAAATATAATCTGTAATACTGAGCTGCCAAAACTACCAACAATTTACAGTACATCTGACATTATTTACACTTTTTATGGTTATTCTGAGTTAAACTTAATATTACTTGCTAATCCTGGCCCACAGTGGAGCACGCATTTCCTCCTGCACTGTGTCTGTCAGCTCATCTGATGAGCTTCCTGCCTCATCTTCAGAGCTTTCTACCTCTTCTTCAGCAGTCGGAACCACATCCTCAGCATTTTCCTCATCTGACAAATCTACATCTGAATCTCCCTCAATTATTCTGAACAGTATTTTCTTTGCCTCGGATCTGTCTTCTACAACAAAGTAGAAATGTGAAATTGTGACATTACTATCGTCCTGATGTTCACTACAGAGGACATTGATAAATTCACTGTTAGTTCAAGTTACAAATAATTAAACTGCCATCAAAACATACAACTGGATTCCTAACATCTTAATATAAAAGAAAAAGTATGATTGTAATAAACAGAAGTGAATTATTAAACAATATACGACTTACCTTTTCCCTTTCCATAAAATGTGCTTGTTCCTATGGAAGCCATTTTGTTTAAGAAGGAAGAGGAAGTTGTCATCATCCCATACTTACACATGAGATATCATTAGAAAGGCCAGGATGTCCTCTTGAGAGTACAACAGGACTGAATAGGGTAGCTCAAGCAAGTAAAAAAAATAGACCAAAAGAACATTCTACTACAGACGACATAAATGAATGGGTCGGGTCTCAAGAGGATAAGGAGAATATTTACTGATGTAATAAAGTAAGTGAGAAGTAGGGTCATTTTCTCATAGACTTCCATACAATCATAGTTCTTTCTGCAACCAGTGGAGTCTTCCCCTTCTGGCTCTTAGAAAGAATGCAGGTTTAAGGCACTTCTGCATAGTCTTCACTTTTCAGAGACGGAACTACACCCTTGAGTTTTGGGTGGTAAAAACGGAAGCAGCACTTCATAGCATTTAACTGTAAAAGCAACACAACATACTGTAATGTTGCCTAAACACTGGCCATTAGCACTACATATAAATTCACATTTATATTGCTCATATATTACCTATAGTGCATTTATATTTGTCCATATTATTTCTTCCACTGTCTATTACTGTTCATACTGTACATTAGCCTACTGGTCATACCTTAGCAATTTCATATTCTATATTTAAATGTTACATTTACACATTACACTACACTTTACGCTTCTTTTGCGCAGTACTTCTGGTTAGATGCAATTCTACTTGAATATAAATTTGGCATTCACACTCATAAACGTGTTCCTGACCTCCAGGAGTTTCTTTCAGAACCATGGGCATTGTCATTTAAAGGCTTGGAATTTATCAAACTTTCATCTAGGTTGTGGCGGTGGCCTTTGAGAAGACAATATAGGCTACATAAATTGCATGGACAGCATGGTAGGCTTATAGAAAGAGAAGTGGATATAGGCCTATTTGGGTTAAATGTATTCATGCATCTCATTTTATAAAACTTTGGGAATGTAATGAGAGGAAAATATTTAATCTGGAAGGGTTTTTGACCCTGCATTATTTATATTTGGAAAAGGGGAATCCCACAGTTGTATGGGTCTGAAATTGCAGAAAAATTACTTTTTTATCCAGAAGAAGATTTTGCCAACTGTCATACAACAATTCTATATTTGGCCTATAAGCTATTTACAATAGAAAAGGGACCTGTGGTTGGGGATCTTGCACAAGTCCATGCGTACGTTGATGATACATGACCTCTTGCGTGCATAATTAACACTCAAGTCAAGTCAAAGCGTTGGCGGCAGCGCCGTTCAATAGACCACAAGTTTATGCACAAATTGGCGAAAGCCTACACGACCTCTTGCAGCTGGCGCTTTTGCAGGCGTCAAAACGTATTCAACACCCACGTCTAAATGTTAGCATCATGCGATGCCATTAATAACCCCCGTATGTGGTAGCAAAGGGGCATTGCGAGACCGGGGTAGATGGAGCCGTGTGTGTGCGCGCCTGTGGTTTGCCTATGACATTGACAAGGGTGGACAAGGTAATGCCAAATATTCTCTGTAGATTGTGTTGTCATGATTTGGTTGGTGGCTGGTGACTAATCAAACATACTAAGTTAGTGTGTGAGAGAAAAAAAGAAGGCATTAAGTAGTAGAACATTGCCTTGAATTTGGCTGTCCATTAGTCGAAGCCTAAGTGATTAAAGTTGGCAAAAGACAATCTCCAATTGCATTTCTTTTTTTAGATTTCAATCAATGATATTGATAGGTTTATCTACCTGCATATCACAACACCTCCATAATCAGTCTATTTAACTGTAAACGCATAAGCAGTCACATGTAATTTGATTCAACATTGGTTTTAGTGATGAAGAAAAGTCTGCTTTATTTGCAGTGGTATTGTGATACTACTTGATGTCGTGGTTCTTTTATTGGTATAGTTTCACAGAGAATATTTTGGTATCGTATCCTAGTTTATACCCTTGCACCAGCAGTTTTTCTTCATATCGCGACGATGCCCCATGACCTTACCGCTCGTTTTGGCTGTCAGTCCATGTAAAAAGTCCCAGAAAATGCAACTCGTGTTGAGCGGCACAGTTGATTAGAAACTTATTTTGCGAACGAATGTTCCCGTTTCACAGGTTACGCCAGAGTCTTGTGCATTATTACAACCGCCGTATTTAAGAAAGCACAAACCATATAAGAATCCAGAAAAGGGAAGAAATAACCAAGTAAGGTTTGAGATCCAGGGAACCGTGAAGGTCCTTATCCAAGTTTGCTTGGCTGTCGCGCAAAAGCTATGGAATCGTATTTAGTCCATCAGGTCCAAGACAAATGAACTAACTGCGCGCTGGAATCGCCGCTGGGTGCTGCACAGGAGCCTTGGGAGCTGTGCTAGTCACTCGTCAGTGACAGCGAACGCTTTTAAAGCCTATGAGTGACGATTGACGAAAAATAAGTTATTTGCAAAAATACGCCTGTCCAGAAAGGTATGACTGCATGTTTCGCTGAATACGTCTGATCTTCTATCCAATTATAAGAGACCACACAATCTATGAATGAAACCACCTTTTGGAATTACAGCAAGCAGAGTGAATAATTATAGCTTATTATAGTGTTTATGAAACATGCTATGCCATCATGATAACCTGTAGATTATGAGTATGAAAGTATGAGTTGATGATCACAATCAAATGTAGCCTATAATATATACATCGGAAGAAAACAAGCAAAAAAAAAAAAAAACAGTTGTAAATGATTGGAGAAATATAATTATACACGAAAGAAAATAAGCAAAATGTTGATTAATGATAATAGTTGACACTAAAATGCAAAGTTGTGTCTATAATAGAAATAGTCAATGGATATATAATCTGCCTTTTTTTAATATTTTCATTTTTAGAGTGGCATAAAACTCCAAGTGAGAGCTTCACGTCTTATCTTTCTGATAGCGCTAACACTGTGGTCTTCCCTCACTGCTCCCCCGGTACGGGAGAACACCTGCCTCAGCTATGGAAGATAATGCTCAGGAGAAGAGAGTGGAAGGTCTCGGCTAAAAACCCTTTAATGGCGAGTTAGATGGACCCTGGAGAGCTGGAACAGATAGATCATAAATCACCAACTACCACCTGTTCATCTAACTGATGCTAAAGTATATTAAATATGATATAAGAATTTGACACTATGGTAACTCAGGGTACCAAAGTATCAAGAAAGCTCTACATCTGTAACACCAAAATAAACACAAATAGGACCGATAGTTATCAGTGCAAAGGTATTTGCACTTAGCCTAGAGCCTTAATGTTTTCATTTTGTCCAGATTTTTCATGAAAAATGGCTTATTGGACAGAAAAAAAGAACGCTTGAAAAATTACCTTTTAGGCAATTCCTCATGAGAGGAAAATCGATCTAGTGGAGAGAAGTATGACCTAGATAGACTTCAGGCAAGCTTAAGTAAATTAAAAAAAAACTACACTCATACAGTTAAATTCCCACAGTGAGGCTAAATAAACTTTAGTCCCTCTAAATCAACCTACTACATTAATGACAGTGCAGTGATGGAATGGGGAAAAAGGGCAGCCATCCACTGAAGTCAGAACCCATCCTGGCAAAACTGTGTCTGTGTCCCGCAAGGCCTTGACTTAGAAAACACTTCACATATTAGACAGCATCTTATACCCCATGTCATTGGTTACGGTTTTATTTCTATGTACAGTAAATTTGTTATAAATATAATACATCATTCTGAAAAGCAGTTGAGTAAATACATACATTTAAATAACATCTTGATCACAAGGTGGAGGTCCATTGAGGGAGAGAAAATGGGAGGATGCCGATTGGTTGACCAGTTTGTAGAAAATGTTATGCGTGCAGATGGGGGGCACCCCGGTTCAGCTTGATAGACCAATGGACGGACACACACAGAGAGGGAGGCAGGCAGTATCTGGGGCCTGGTAGTCACAGAGTCTGTCCCTATTTAGTGGTCAACCTTTAATCTGAAAAGGTTCAGGAAATGTAAAGCTACAGGCGCCGAGGAGGGCGGTGTGCCGCCAGACCAGAGGTGCTCTCTCGTTGCAGCCATAGCGGTGCCTCTCATCCAGGTTATCCAGGAAGTAAACAGTCCATGGGTGTTGCCATGGTGATAACTACCCCCCCCCCCCCCCCCCCCCCAAAAGAAGACTTTTTAACCCTTAAAATAAAGAAAGGAAACAGGAAAATCTCTGGTGGCAGGAGCCACCACGGGACACGGTGTCTGTGCTGGAAATAGTCTCTGTCCTTCTCCTCCATTCCTCTACAGATTTCATCAACTAAAAATGTCAAACCAAAGCGCTTCAGCAAAGGTTACAATAACTCTGTAGGAGGGGGGGGAAGTGCCATCCGCTTTAAAGTCCATAATGCCTTAACACGGACACATAAACGGATTCTGGAGTTCTGACAAAGTGTTGCTCGCGACTGCCGCAGGATGGACTCCAAACATTCTAGCTTTTTGTTTTTTTATCTTCTTTTTTTTGTTTTTCTATCTACCTTTCTTTGATCTTTTTACAAAATACAAAACAACCGTTTTCGTTTTGTCCACTAAGGAGTATTAGACTCGGGAGACAAATGGGTTTGGGGGGAACAAGGGACAACTTGTGAAACATGGTGGTTATTGGTTTTGGGTGCACGTCCCAACTGTGGTAGAAATGTCTGAGAAAGGAGTAGATCTGTTGTCGTGTGGCGGTGACCGAGGTGGTCAGCCATGGCTCAGGCATTGTTAATGATGATCAGGGCTGGTGTGGCGGTCTGCTGGCTGGTCTCACACATGGAGCCCCGGTCAGCCAGCTTGGCAAAGACCCGCGGCGTGCCCAGGTTGTAGACGCCGGCAGTCAGGAAGCAGGCTTGCAGCGGCAGGCGCCTCACCTCCTGGGCTCCGAGCTGCAACTTGTACTGCGTCTGGCCCAGCCAGGTGAACGAGCTGTGCAGCTCGAAAGACTCGGGGCTGGACGGTTTGGAGGCAGTGACGGAGGAGGAAGGAGAGAAGTAAATATACAGACTGACTCAAACTGGAGGTAAACGTTTGTCCCCAGACAGTGCGCCTCCAAGCCCCAACCGTAATAAGAGAACAGAATTGAAGAGTGAAGGGTATGTTTACCTGGTGGTTTTGTGTCGCAGGTCTATGATGACGTCAACCTGAGCCAGGGAGCAGTTGGAAAGAGTCAGAGTTACGGGCACCACGCAGAGACTGGAAAGGAGAGGGACAGGCCAGAAGTTCAGAAGAGTACTCAAAAAGCACTTCAATGTGGAGCCATGTTTTGGCTCCCTTGAAATACTGATTTGCATGGCTTAAAACAGGGGTTGAGACAACATATTTCTCGATGGGAATTCAAGGTTAAATCAATATTTTCAAAGATATGTTGTATTTCTTCCTAGTTCATTTCTTTTTTTTTTTATTGAAACTAAATGCAAGCTTCGCAAAACCGACAATAAATGCACTACTCCAGAAACAGTAATATAATTTGTTATTTAAAGTAGGTGTCTTTCTCTAAAGCAAGTAGAAGGTCTGGGATTTCAAAGAAGTACTGGGGCCTTGATCCATGGCATGTTTCTAAATCAACACAGTGGGTCAAAGACGAAAGTTTTAAGTTTGCAAGAGCAATAGTGAGTCACAGCTTAGCTTTGACAGCCAGGCCAAACACTACAGACGGTTTTCGGCATTAAACTGGCAGTGGGGTGGCGTGTGGACTCTAAATCCCAAAGGACTTGCGTGCGTGCGTGCGTGCGTGCGTGCGTGTATCACCTCTTCTGTGCAAAGGGGTGGCTGTAGCTCTCAGGGTAGTGCAGGTTGGTCTTGATCAGGTGCGAGAGCTGTTCCTGGGTGGGCCGCGTCATTGGAGGAGGAAGCCCTGGTTTGAACTTCAGCAGCACCATCTCTTGAGCTTCCTACACCACAAACACTTACATTAGAGAGGGCCATGGCTCACAGCTCTGATCTCATTTCAACTTTCAAAAAGGGGTTCAAATCTAATTTCAGATAAAAGTTGACCTTCACACTGAAGTACGTTTAATAGAATTAATTTTTTGACTTTCTCTCAATTGCCCCCCAATAAACCTAATACTATGTAATTTTGATGCTGACCACTATATCAATTGACACAGAGGATGATGTCAATTTGAGGTCAGGTGTTATGCTATGCTCCAAATTACGTGTTACCAAAAGTTTTCTTGTTGGACTGTGATTGTTTTGAGGCAGTATTTTGTTGGAAGTCCGTGGTATGGAGTTACTATAGTTTATAGATATTTCTTTCTGTTGCTGTAGGGGATATTTGTTCTCTGGATGTAACCCATCCTATACTAGGACTAAGAGCAATGAGCAGAGGCAACAGTGCTAACCACTGAGCCACCGTGTTCACTACCAGTGCTGTTCAGAAGCTTATCTGACCTGGAAGTCTGGATCCTTACATATGGTGGTCTCCCCCTAGGAGGTAGTCCATCACCCCCTCAATAAGAAGTAATTGCATGTCCCTGAGTTTCTGCCCATGTGCACATGGCTGTATGGTGCTGCACTTTCACTGAACAGTCATTATTTCATTTCAAATCCAATGTATATAGCATTCTTAAACTCTTAAAAGCACAAAATGTTGATCTCTGGACCGAATGAATAATGTATTATGTTGTCCGTCAAAGGATTATATGATCCGTTTTGAAAAAGATGACCCACTTGAAAATGTAACAAATTCCCAATAATGTAATCAGGTATTACATTTGGAGTAAAAATTATTATTACAGTATCAGTCAGGACGTTTGATTACATTATTGGTCAAGTTAGAACATTATTGGGTGTTTATTACATTTTCGATCAAGTTAAGTGCACATTTTATTACAGTTTCAGGAAATTACTACATTATCGGGGGCTACTGGAATCAAACCAATCTCCGAAATGTACGCAGTTTTACATTCATAAAAAGTGATCTCTAAGAGGAAGTCATGAGTGAGACAGAAAGAGGGGGGGAGACGGATGTTCTCAGCCCCTCACGTGGCGGTCTATAAAAAGCAAGAGGGATACACATGGAGGTTGGAAGATCTACCGCTATGAATGAGCGTGCTTCTAACCCTGTTGCTATGCAACAGCTTGGAGGAAGTTGCGAGCGTGTGTGGTAGAGCACGAGAGAGCCTGATAGAGACCCGTGTGTGTGCGTGGGAGAGTTGAGGAGGGAAACAGCTAAACCTTGTGTGGTCTGGGCCGGTGATGGTGGCGGTGGCGGTGGTGTGCTGGCGGGGGCTGGGGAGCCAACGGACATCACGTTCCTTGCACTCACTTATTGGAGGAGTATTTTTAGCCTCACGTGAGGATTGACGGCAATGAGGTGGTGTGACGGTAATATACACTGAGATGCCTTCGTCGCTCACGTGGCCATACACACATTCCCCAAGACTGAGACCCCCCCCCCCCCCCCCCCAATAAACAGGTGTAATCATACTATAACAAGCGGCTGTACGGACAAAAATGTCTTGTGCTGTTAGCAGTCAACAATCCAGGCCGGGGACGAGCGCACACTCCTGCACCTACAACGTATGTAAAGTCTCTCATCTCAGAGGGTTAAGTAGTGGTACTTAGCACATTTTTCTCCTAGAGCAAGGACAAGCCTTTTATCACAGCACAACGCAAATGCCTGTTCATCCCTGATGACTGTCCTTGAAGCTCTCCATGACTGTGTGCATCTATATGTGTATGTGTGTCTGTACGTGTGTGTGTGTGTGTGTAGCTCTGTGGCCACCTCTGTGGCGCTGCCTTAGGAGATTACTAAAATACGCGGGTAAAGATCCTGCAATAAAGCTTACTCTGGTGGACGCGGTTGTGGTGTGGCAAGAAAAGCATGCGCTGGCCCTCTGTATGGACACAGCGCCAAGGAGGAGGCCTGAGAAGCAGTGGGACTGCAGGCCCACAGCATGGTTTGGAGTGGGTCCAACGAAGCACTTTCATTCGGGCACCCGGGGGCCTCTCTGACAAAGAAACCTGCGTTTTACGTGGACCACACCTTACAGGAGAGTGAAAAGGACCCACGGAAGTCATTCCAATCCGCGCGTGTACGAAAGACCCCAGTCAATTTGGTTTACCGTGGACATCATGCTATCCCTGCCTCCATGCAGAGTAGAGCCCTGATTCCAGGCCCAAACCTGATGGGCGCCGGCACTACATGTAGGGTTCGGGCGGGCTCAGACCTATTTTTAACATCAAGCCTCAAGCAAGAGTAGGGTACTATTATTTTCTGTTAAATTTAATGAATTAATAAATGAAATCAAATTCTACGGGTAAATTAATTGAACAATTACAGCCATCAGCTTAAGAAGGTTACGCATTGCTGCTCCACAACGTCACACAGCCAATTGCATATTTCAAGTCAGCGCAAGAAAAAATGAACAAGGGATCCAAGGAAATGAAGCCAAACGAAAACTTCTCCTGGGGAATTTGAGTCCCTAGCGCAGGAAAGGCCTCTTTATGGAAACATTTTGATATAATTTGCTCTGCAGGAGACACACCTGCATGCTTCCCATCACAGCTCATCACAGCTTGGTGCGTGCAGCGTGGCCTGTGTGTGTCTCCTGCTTATGATTTGTTGTGTGTTTACGTCAGCATGACGGAACACATTTTGATATCTCTAAGTTTTATTGTTAAAACCCTGGGCAATTCTGTGTGATTGGCACATTGAACCTTTACTGCCGATGGTGATTGAAGAGATGGGATACGTTATCCCATCCATAAAATAAATAAATATATACGCTCAAATATGTATGTTTAAAATATTTATAATATCGTTCGGGCTGAATGCCACAGGCTTGGATTGGGATATAAAATATGACCCTTGCAAGACTAAAGCAGAGTTGTGTTAACACTTGCTGACAGACGGCCAACTGTTAAGCTTTCGAACACACATTTGCCCCATAGCAATGGGGGATTTTAGTCATTACATTTGTTGCTCATAGGGCTCGATGGTGGCCAATTGCTGCTGCTTCTTCCTATGGTGTCTTTCTCGGGGGAGACAGTCACACTAGACAATGGCAATGAGGCCAACTCACACTGTGATAAGAGAAAAAGACTTACAGGTTGTTATGTGTGTGTGTGTGTGTGTGTGTGTGTGTGTGTGTGTGTAGGCACACCTACCTCTTTTGGGGTCAAAGAGCAGGCTTCTTTCCCGATGGTCTGTAGAGCCACATGGAGCTGTCCCTCCAAAATCAGCTGCTTGTTATCCTCCACAACATATGCCTGCAGGCAACAAGAGTCTCATGAGCATCCTCACTGCTGACAGAGTACACATCTAAACCTTCACAACAAAACAGTCCAAAAGGATCAAGTCCTAAATGAACCGTTGGTTGGAATTCCACTGGTTCACCTCCTGTGGAGTACAGGTATGTGTATCGTATGTAAGGGTGCAGCGATAAACCCATTTCACTATTAACCTTTAGCTTTAAAACAACACAGTTTTGTAACCGTCAAGGTTTAGCTACACTGAGTGTTTCTGTTCTCACTCTCAAGAAAGGGACATTATGGTATATTATTTTATCATGAGCAACGGTTGCACAGTGAGGAAAATCAAACAAATATAGATAATTGCCGGCGCAACCGTCAGACTGCAGGCGGAACGGAAACAACCCTGGTGTACCAGCATAAAATGCCGTGCCGCAACAAGTTTCAATTAACTAAACGTTGGCCCGAGGGACCCAACACTGAAGCTTTGTCCCACCCAAAAAACATCCTTAAGTCATCAGTTTGGGAGCATTTTGGAAGCACAAAGTGACTTTTTGTTTATTTTTTATCTATTATGTTGTACTGTATCTGTGTATCATTTGGTTAGTATATTATTTTTGTTTCAAAAGGCAGCAACTGGTAAAACCGAAAGCCAACGACAAAATAAGGTGGGGACAAAATACAGTAAAACCTCTAATTAAAAATGTGATTTTATACATCCGTAGCGTTGTGAAATAAATGAATGCACTATGATCGTGAAACCAGGATTTTTTCCTCTGACTATAATCGGACCATCCAAATCTATAATCGCTGCATCCCTAATTGTATTGTATCACATTGGGATGACCATGTCTTTTACCTTCCAAAGGACAATAACATGAAGGTCCACTTCACTACACTTATTCACTATTCCTGTGAAGTCATCGGGGACCATCCCCTGACTCCTGGAGTGAGAGAACGTCCCGCCTGCCGCTAGGAGCCCTTTCCGCAAATCCAAGGGCTGACACTGCCGGAAGAAGAAGTCTGCACATGGAGTGGTGGAGCTGATGATCTGGAAGAAGGAGAGAAAAAAAACAACAACAACAAAGTAAGGAAGACTAGAAAAGAGGATGGCCGATCTGCAGAGTATTCATTCAGATTAACAATTCACTTTCTGGGGACAGGCGAAGTTTACCTGTTCGTTTCCGAGACTTAGATCAGCAAAAGTGAACGTCTCTGAGGTGTTTGAGGTAGCTGAGAGAGAACAAAGATAAAAATCGGGTCATGTATATGCCTTGTAAAGTGTCCTTGGGTTTTAGAAAGGCGCTCTTAAATTAAAGTTATTATTATATTACTATTATTATAATATGTTTCTGCTTAGCGTTATCTAGCGGCTAGCGTTTGGTTTGCCGTAGAGGCATACCTTGCTGGGGTTCGCATCGCTTCGCTCTGAAGCACAGCTTGCCACTCTCCCTGTTGGTGAGCTTGCAGTCTAGAAGGAAAAAAAAGAGTGGGTTTAAAAAGGGACATCTGTTAGTGCAAGTTAGGAATTAACTTATTATTTCCATTTTAAGTCTGGAGTTGGCTACATCTCTTGGGCCAAACGTAAAGGTAGAGAAAACAAACGGTTCAGTTAACTATGTCAGAAGGCCAGGCTATAAAAATAGAGAATCTTTTCCTTTAAAGGAAGAACAAATGTACATATGGCAAAGCAAGAGGTATTCACTCCTTTGACGATTTGGTACAAATCGTGTGCGCGCGCACACGCACACGCACACGCACACGCACACGCACACGCACACGCACACGCACACGCACACGCACACACACACACACACACACACACACACGCACACACACACACACACACACACACACACGCACACACACGCACACGCGCACACGCACACGCACACGCACACGCACACGCACACGCACACACACACACACACACACACACACACGGGGGTCTGACTTAGGTTCAAGTAGGGCTGTGATCAAAACCAATCACTATGTATCCCTGTGATGTGGGGGTGAGTCAGCTGCCAGCTCAGCTGTGGGCAATGCACTCCCAAACAGGAGTGAGACAGAGTGCTAACAGAGGGTCAGCTATTGGCAGACTGAAGGGGATTGGGGGTTTTAAGGGTTCCTGCTGTGGAGTTAATGAGCCGGTGAGCATCAGACCTGGGGACTGGGGTTGTACGTCACTGAGAGCCCACCTGGCTACCCCATGGCCCACTCCAAGCTGAATCCAACCCAATCACGGCCCACTTCCAAGCGGGGTTTCTCGTCTCTTAGTTAGCTAGGGCTGGCACCATTCCTGACAAGCCCTGTAAAGAAGCTTCTTCAGCTAACCTGACAGACTTCAATGGCTCATGAAAAGGAACCGATGAAGGATAACTCATTTGTCTGATGAATGAAGCCCAGGGAAATTACAGCGTACACTTAGACTCCTCTCAAACACCAATCTGTCTTGAAAGAGTCTTTGACAGAGTTCTGTGATGTCCATGAGGAGACTAGCGGGGCAGACTAAAAAGTGGATAATATGGCTAAGATAGGCGGCAGGAGAGCTTCACAAAGATTAAGATTGAAGCTGTGACACTGGGCTTCCCCTTTACAAATGCAGTCACTTTCCTGGCTCTTGGGCTTTATTCAGATAACGGAATAACCACCTTGCTTTCACATAGAAGAGGTCAAAGCAGGAAAAGTAAGGAATTAAAGAGTGACAACGTAAAACAGACCGCTCGTCAGGCAACTCGGTTAGAATTATAACAGAAATGGGAAACGACATGAGCACTCATCGGTTAAAATAAGAAGTCAAACAACACTCTAGAGTCTAGACTGGTGCCAATCAGCTCTGCAGTGCACATGGGACAAACCTGTATTTTCTGCTGGGTTTATACACTTGTGGAGTCTCCACTCTTTGCTGCTGCTGGACACTTGGACAATGTGGAATTCACGCACGCCTGCTTCACTCTGCGTGGGGGGAAATGATTGTGTCACTTTATTATGTCAACAAACAAGACAACAACCAAAGAGAGAAATGTGAGGGGCCATCCTCTGCTTGCGGTTCTCAATAAACTCTATGAAGTTGCTCTTTGAGAAAGGAATTTCACAGAAAAGCATGAATAATTAATTCCATCTACTTTTTTCCCCCTATCCCCTCCACCCTTCCATTCAAAGTAGCTTTATTGTCAATTTCTTCACATGTTGAGACATACAAAGGAATCGAAAAGACGTTTCCCACACTCTTGCGGTAAACATATAAAGTGCACATTCAAACACAGATAAGACATATATACTAAAGCTAAAAGATGGCCAATAAAATTATATATATGCATATATATATGCAGAAGTGTATAGTCTACAATGTATTGCTAGGGGTAGCAGCATATGTTACTGTAAGTTTGTTTGTAATATGTATAAGTTAGGTTAGCAGCATAAGTTGATGTATAAGTTATGGTTGTGGTAGTGCAGAACTACCAGTGCTGCTGTTTAAACTGAGCTGGATTGAGCTAGTCCATCCTCACAGGCTGATAAGTTGACAGGAAATGGAACGGCCACTCTGACGCGGCAAACATCAATTTGGTTGAGGCGAGTCAGTCAAACGAATTACTAATTCCTATAACACAATTCTTTCACAAAGACGTGCCTTTCATCACAGAAATTCATGCCAACCCACTGTAGTTTTACCCAAGTCTTACTGGGTGAAACTGCCTTCACACCTCTGCGCAGACAATTCGGTCAGTCCTCACCATGTTTACGTTCTCCACGTCGACAAAGACCAGCATACTGCCGTTGTGGCTTTCCTCCTCCCTGTCCTTGGCCTCCTCGGCAAGCGTGTTGCTACGGCAGGCCATGGCGCGCACGTTCAGGGAGCGGCTGGCGCAGATGAAGACCGTGTGACGCAGTACCCGGTGACTACATAGGGGACGGAGGGAGAGGAGTGGGCACAGAGCGGGCACACAGAGCGGGCACGCAGAGCGGGTACATAGTAGGGGTGGATGCGGGGCGGATGGGAGGAAGGGTTGGATAAGAGAAATTGAGTTCCTGGATGTGTTCATCTCATGCATTCATTGCTTACAAGCTTGCTATAATTGGAAGTGCCGAAAGGAGAAAATTGCCTTTCCACAACGCGATCATTTTATTCAGCCTCGATCATCACCTTGTATGGGAATAATCATGCTTTAAATTGAGCTAGAGGGTAAGAGGAGGTAGAATACATTTGTTTTTCTAAAAGAGCACCAGCACCATTTTGACCTATTTTCCACTTCAGTGAAAACCCTGTTTAAAGAAAACAGGCACATTTAAGCCTACCCCATTTACAAATACAACCTGTACTCCAAACCCCTATTACATTACCTCGACGCACAGACTGACACCGACCTTGAACACTGACCTTGAACACTGACCTTGAACACTGACCTTGAACACTGACCTTGAACACTGTTTCTCAAAGTGAAAGCCTGCGTTGTGCCGTGTGCCCACCTGATTTTGCCGCCCTTCTCTGCGCTCTCGTAGTAGAACAGGAAGTTGATCTCGTGAACGCCCTCCTGGTCGGGCCCCCGCAGCCACAGGGGCAGCTGGACGGACTCTCCCGGTCGCAGCATGCCCTCCTCCAGCGGGATCTCCGCCCCGCCCGACGGCTGGCCGTAGTCGCCCGCCGACACCAGGGTCACGACCGCTGCCGAGCCGGGCGCGGCGCCAGGGGCGGTGGCCAGGGTCTTGTAGGCGGAGCAGTTCTCGTAGGCGCTGGGGCTGAGGGGCGTGCCGGCGGGGCTGCCGCCGCTGCCGAAGGTAAAGAAGTCGGGGTGGGTGGAGGCCACGCGCAGGCCGCACAGGGGCACCTGGCTCACGTTGCAGAACTCCACGTAGGCCTTGCGGATCTCGCCACAGAGCAGGGCGGTGGGGAACTGCAGGAAGAACACCTGAGGCAAATGGAGGGAGAGAGTTAGCGAGCCAACCGGTGTTTGGCTAGCCTTTCTGAGAACCATGACAGACATTCATTTGGATATAGACGAGAATGCCCTTAAATAAGCCCACAACACTGCCATCTATCTAAATCGAAATAGCTTAATCAAAGTTTCCACAACAATTCAGCATTGAATAAAAACCTATTCCAATATAACAATGACTATCGGGATGGTTTTCTGAATGTTCTGAGTGGGCTGAGTAGAGCGTCATAGGCCAAGCAAGCCTCCATCTTGTGATAATATGCAGTGCACATGCAGTTTCATAAGTGAGGAGAACTAGGTTGATATACAGCTGGTTTTATATCTTGTATCATGAGTATAAAGGGGAAGTTGAACAAAGATAAGTCCTTCCTACTTTGGCTTGTGTTTAGAACATCTCTATGAACTTCTATGATCACTGCTAAAACATCTGATATCACCTCTTGTACTGAATTATTGCATTTAACCTCCAAGTCAAATTCCACATCATAGAAATGTTTCCCTTTATCAAATCACAAAGCACTACGTTTTTTTGCAGTACATATTAAGGCTTTTTGAAAATATATACATGTGTCTATCAGAATGCGGAAAGGGGAGTTCTTGCGCGTAAATAAATATACTTATTTATTACATTTTAAATCACTCACAAATACTGTGAATTCAAAGACTTTCAAGGCCCCATATCTGAATTCAAACACAGTCAAGGCCTTCATACTTTTCAAAATCTCAAACATCCAAGGATTTTCAAGGCCTGTGAGAGCCCTCAGAGAAAGTAAAAGGATTGGTGAGACATTCAGTAAAAAAAAAGAAAAAAGAAATCACTCCTCAAAGAGTCTATAGCTCCTGCTAGGAAACATGAAAGAATAGCCTCGCCCGGTTTGAGGACAGGGGGAGCTGTGCTACCTCCAACAGGGGCATGGCTGGTGTGATGGTGGGGTTGAGGCGGCGGTCAGGTCCGTGGCAGACGGAGGTCTTTTCCTCTTTGGTCAGGTTGAGGCGCGGGCCCTGGATCTCCAGGTCCTGCCGGCCGCGCACCGTCAGCAAGTCGCTGGCCTGTTGCTCTGCAGAGGAGGAGACAAACACACAGAAGTACTGTCAAGAAAAGCAATGGATAGAGGTTCAAAAAGACACTGGTGTCGGATTTTTAATGACTTCTGTGTGTGTGTGTGTGTGTGTGTGTGTGTGTGTGTGTGTGTGTGTTACCGTCACTGCTGGTTGCCGAGGGGGAAGCGGCCAGGTTATAGGCCACGCCAAGAATGTTGAGCTGGCCAGTCAGGTGAGGTAGTAGCCTCAGACGAGCCTGAGATAAGGTGAAAGGTCAAAGCTCCCACTAATCTTAAGGTCACAGAACCAATCAAGCACCAGAGGACTTGTATAGAAACAGTCAAGTACAAAAGACAGATAGAAAGAGGAGGGGGGGGGGGGTTGGTACTAGGGAATGAAATTGGAAAAAACCTGAGAAAGTAGCTTACCACTTTAGTCTCCTCTGTGCTCATGTGAAACTCAGCGATAACTTCTGTGCCAATTACATCCTCTCTCTGCAGCGTCTGGGAGAGAGGAGGAGGGGAAACAGGTGGTGAAACCAGCCTCACAGAGCACCAGCCGGCCACATGAGGGAGCAGAGCGGAGCAGAACAAAAAGAAAGGCAGCACCTTACCGTGGGAGCGAGTGACTCTCTCTCGTTGCTGATCGTCTGTCCTGCCGCGTTGTCCCCTGGTAGGGAGAAGTCCTTGGGGGTGAACTTCCAGAGCAGGGACAGGTCCGAGAGGACCAGGGGGACTTTGAGAGGGTTCCGGAACACCACCTCCACAATGACGGGCTCTGTCAATTTGAAATGCGCACGCACTTAATCCCCCTGTGTGGCCTCATCTGCACTGAAAACCTCTCTAAAGGGCAACGATCAGAAATCATGGTGCGTCAAAGGGGCAGAAGTGAATGAATATGTGTTCACGGCAGCCAGCTAGTTTGGTAGATGGGTGGGATCAGAGCTCAGAGGGGTGGATGAGTGAGTCTCTCCTGTGGGACTAGAAGAGGAGGTAAAATGGAAAGAGGTCTCACCCTCCACCACAGCCAGGGGGAAGCGAAGGTTGTCTGTCTGGCTGTTCAGGCAGCACTGCGTGGGGTGAAACGTGACAGGGATGAGCCCCCGGTTGACGGTGGCCACCGCCTGCTTCTCCAGCTCGCGCCACATGGCAGCAAGGTCCCGGTCATACTCCTGGTCCAGAGAGACGTGAGTGGCCGCCTGTTTTTCACCTACGGAATATTAACCAATGGTTGAACCAGCACAAAGGCCATCCAGGAAGTTCATCTCTAAATTCAAAACATGTATATTTGCTGTTGCTGAAATGACAGTGGAATAATGGTACCATTAGGGTACAGACAAACGGCCACCTTTGGCAATTTACAGGTGAGATTCTCTCTCACTGTGAAGGGCAGTTTAAAGGTGAGATTCTCTCTCACTGTGAAGGGAAGTTTACAGGTGAGATTCTCTCTCACGGTGAAGGCAGTTTAGAGGTGAGATTCTCTCACTGTGAAGGGCAGTTTACAGGTGAGACTCTCTCTCCCGGTGAAGGAAGTTTACAGGTGAGACTCTCCCACGGTGAAGGGCAGTTTACAGGTGAGACTCTCTCTCACTGTGAAGGGCAGTTTACAGGTGAGACTCTCTCCCACTGTTGATGTTTATCTGAAATGAACTGTGCTCAAATCCATATCTAAATTAGTGAAAGGGAATGAGCGTGGGTTTTTAAAAGAATCTCCGGTGATCAGTTAAAAAGAGAAGGGTGGTCTTCCACGCAAGGCTGATTTATATCTGATTTATTCAGTAGGTTGAGTCCGGGTAGCTCACTGGCATTTTCCTGCTTTGATCTCCACTTAGTTTTTGCCGATAATTAAATCAAACGCTAACTTATGCAGCTTTCAAGATCAACGACCACTGTAAAAATGCATGCGCAGGCACATTGAGAGAAAAAACAAGGACACCTAATCACATTTAGACAATATTTCACATTGCATAACATGCACGTCATTGTGTGGGTGTGTGTGTGTGTCTGTCTGTCTGTCTGTCTGTCTGTCTGTCTGTCTGTCTGTCTGTCTGTCTGTCTGTCTGTCTGTCTGTCTGTCTGTCTGTCTGTCTGTCTGTCTGTCTGTCTGTCTGTCTGTCTGTCTGTCTGTCTGTCTGTCTGTCTGTCTGTCTGTCTGTCTTACCCTCAGCGAGGCGACGCTCATGGCCAAAATAGACCCTGGTGGCATAGCTGTGGATGCAGGGCAGCGGCAGCTGGGGTAAGGTAACTTCATCGGTTCCGGTCATACTCTGGAAGAACAGAGCACTAATCTTTTCAGTAATGTGTGCTGTTAAAGGGATGAGTAATAAAGTCCTGTTACACACAGATACGACCATCTACGAAACTACGTAGCACATATCGCCCGCCAGAATTATCGGCCCACTCAATTCATGTGAGTGATATGATAATGAAATGGTTCATTTAAAATGTTTTTATTTATTTTCGAGAACACAGCCATGATAACTTGTAAAGCTTAATGTAGGGTGCAAGAAAAAAGCCAGGGATAGGACAGCCTTTCGCGCCACACAGCCTCTAAAGATCCTTCAGACCTAGGTCTAGCCTAGCTTTTATACCCAGGTGACACAGAAAGTCATATAGGACCACTAAAGAGTTCCCAAATGTCCCTCAGAAGAAATGTAAAAAAAAAAAAGAAGTATATTGGGATTATAAATGAAAGTATTTTAAATCTATTCGTTTTTCAGTTGCTAAAATTTGTTAGGGGCTCAAGAAATAACTTAATTTCTTGGGCTGTGATTTGGTTAAAATCCACATACAGGGCTATTTAAACAACATAACATGGCCCCTTCATACATTTGACTTGTCTTTGCCCCTGTTCTGTGGAAAAACAACGCTTTTGATCTAAATAACCTATTATTTTCTCATTACTGATTTTGGTGAAAGGAAACATAGAAGTGACCTTCCATCTTTAATTTCACGAGTTTTAAGCTGCCCTTTTCTCCATAATGTCTGTTCTGCTGAATAGGCTGTCATGGAATCTATATGGCAAAGTTTAAGCACAGCTTCAGAAACATCTCCCTGCCTCATTACGGAGTCCCCTACTGTCATTGTACCTAGTGGAGAGCTGCAAGCTTGGCTGGGCCAATTATTCAGCAAGGGCTGGAAATCGACCAGGCATGAGTCAGTGCTCATTGTCCCTTCCAAGGGTACCCTCTAAATGATAGAATCATACCAACCTTACCCAGAGGGGCTTTAGTGGGCCGAGAAGTGCATTGGCGATGACTTACTTTTGTTTACTTTGGTTTGTAAGAAGTTCCTTTGTCACTATGTTAATTTATAAACTTTTATTTTAGAATTTGAAGTATTCCAACTGGGTCAGGGGTTCTTGCTAAGACTGAATACATGGCTCAGAACTTAGTATACTATGTTCAGATGCGTGGAAAAATCCATTGGTTGGGAACAAAATAGCAGAGGAAAATGGTCTGGTTGTCTGAATTTCGTTTCTAAGATAGTGTACAATAGGATAAGGTTGTCAGGGAGCTTGACATAAAGAGTCCAATAAGTCTTAAGATGAAACAAAACAACACAGGTTTGGGTAAGTTCCTGGAACGACTCTAAGTGAGTTATGTAGCAAAAAAAAGCTTTTACCAACTGGCAGAGTTCGTTACAAATAGAATTTATTGACCCGCTCAACTTTTTCCTCAGCTATTGTTTCCCGACAATAGATATTTTCTGAAATTAGGATTATGAACCCTATGAACATGACACAATTCTTTGCCGGCGCTACTGACTTGTAATGTCACATTGACATAAAGATACTTGGAGACATTTAGCTACAGTTGGGAAGAGGGTTAGCTACCTTGTGAACGTAGAGGTACTCTCGGAGGAAGGCTCCTTGCTGCGTGGCTGTTTGCTGGCTGTCATTGGTGAGGATGTGGCGGAAAGCTGACACAGCGTTCTCCGGCTGGCGCAGTGTGAACGACTGGCGGCCAATAGTGAAGTTGATGTGGTCCTCCGCCAATGACCAGCCCTTCCCCTTGTACACCTGCATAGCCTGGCAATAACAGCGCAATGCATGCCTCTTCTGCCAACAGAGTTTGGGTGAGCGGGGGGACAGAATAGGGTTGCATTACGCAGGACAGAAAGACCGGAGATGACATGATGATATGATGGGATTGTGCAGGCAATAGAAAAGAGAAAATCTGAACGAGGACCAAAAGACTAAGAAGATGCTTGATTAACTCGCTTCATTAGGCAACGTTTAAAACTCAAGATAGATTTCAGCCCTTCCATCATCCGAGTGGTGCTTTGATGTCTTGGGCATCGCAGCTCAAATGGGCTTTCAATGTGCTTCAAAAGGAAAAAAAATCATTTAACCACAGTGTGACCTTGCTGACAGTGCCACCTGCCAGGATTTTGTCTCAACCTTGCCTTGTTTCGAGTGTTAAGAACCCTCCTCGAAATCAATTGGAATGCTAAGTAAAGACACGCACGCACGCACGCACGCACCTCCTCCTCCTCCTCCTCCTCCTCCTCCTCCTCCTCCTCCTCCTCCTCCTCCTCCTCTCTCAAAGGAGTTCGATAATCTGGTCATACTGCACACACCAACTGCTACTGCTTATAATTCACTATGCGCCAGAATTGCCAAGGGCCCATGCGTATCAGATTCATTAAGCTCACCAGCCCTGCTTAAAAGGTCAACTTTAATGACAAGAGCTTTGGTGTACAACATGTTTTTCCACTATGGTAGTACTTCAAAGTAGAGCGTATTTTGGAAGAACATTCTTGAATTTGAATACTACGTATGAATGAAATTTGGTCGTGGTTCAAAGCCACTCACCTGGCCTCCTTTGCTGAAACGGTGGCCTGCGAGGATCATGTGGAAGGCAAACTTGCGCACCATAGGGCTCCGCATATTAATGAAGCAGTGGGCCGCCTGCTCCAGAAGCAGTGCACTGCGCAGGTCCGAGTCCTGCGGGATGACACGGCCCAGATGACATACCTTTCCGGTGACAACTCGGAACAAAACAACCGTTTTCCAAAACTGCAGGATAGGTTGGAAAGGTTTCTCACCTCACTGGTCATCTTGATGAGGAGGGTGGCGGCGTCAGAATACTTGGCCTGACTCTTCAGCACCTCAGCGCTGAGCAGAGCGCAGCGTTCGGCCAGCACCATGTTCCTGGGGAGGCAAGACCAACCAAAACAAGGACGGCTGTTGAGAGGAAAGCTACACGCAACAGACAGGGCGGGGCACGGAGCAGGTGGACATTAGCATTGCTGTCCGACGAGCCCCCCCCCCCCCAAAAGCTTGCGTTTACATGCATGAACAAACTATTTCTATGGCGGAGGTTTAAAGCATCGTACTTGCAGACGTCTCTGTAAGTCTGTATGGCTGTGTCCATGTAGTGTGCCGGGTAGGGCCTGGGAGCCCCGGGCTGTAGGAAGGCGGCCACGGCAGCCATCTCCTACAGGCAGAGAGAGAGAGAGAGAGAGAGAGAGAGAGAGAGAGAGAGAGAGAGAGAGAGAGAGAGAGAGAGAGAGAGAGAGAGAGAGGGGGGGGAGGTCAAGACACGGGACACACTAAGAGGTCCATTTCTCTCGGACTAATAGAATAGTGTCTGTTCCGTGGAAAAGAAAAATGGTAACATCATGGGAGGATAGGGGACAGTGGCTCGCATTCCGGTATTTCCACCGTTAATGTCCTGGTGACCCAGAAAGCTACGAGGCATGGCACACTCGTTAACGCAGTGGAACTGTTATGACGAGCCGCAGAGGACAGGGAGGAGGGATCAATACAGCCAGGCAGAAGGGACAATGCAGGCATGGGGGTTTGTTTGTGTGTGTGTGTGTGTGTGTAGGGTGGGCTGAGAAAAGACAGATGGGGTTGGCAATTTTCACTGTCATTCAGTTTCTCTTTTACATTTCATATTTCTACAGAGAAAGACTTTCAAACAGAGCGTCACGTTGCCAATCACAGCCCACACCATATGAATCGCCTGTCAACAACCACTGCTGCTCCCTCAGATGTGCCAGCTGACAGGGCTGCCGTTGTGCTAGGATTGTTTACCTCGACATCAGATGAGCACCTAACTTTTGTTGAATGAAAAGAGCATACTGGAAAAGTACACATCATTTTCTCAAACTATTTTTAGTGGTGCTTAGCTCCTGTATAGCTTGGCAAAGCGCTCAAACCAACTGGCTCAGCGGTTCCATTCCCACAGGGCCACCAAAACTAGAAATATTTATCATAATTGGACTGTGAGGGGATTTGGATGAAAGCGTGCATCAAAATGCACGAGTTCCATGTTTTTTTCTCACCCGAAAAACGAAACCACAATTTCATTATAGGGTATTGATAACCGCTGCAAAAAGTTTTATTTTCAGGTTTTTTCGGCTTAACATGTACGCGTGCGCATGTACACTCACCAGTGCCCCAGCCGCATACAGCATAGCCTGGTCGGACAGGAAATCTTTCTTGGCCGTGTGGTAGCAGCTGTAGGCCAGTTCGTAGTGCTGCACCAGGAAACACAGGTCGGCCATCTTCCTGATCTGCAGCTCCGGGGCTTCTGGGGGATAGCTGCAATCACAAGAGAGCATATGTCAGATGGTGGGTTCACCACAGCAAGCTGACAGGCTCATCATCGTCCTTTAGTTAAGGTGTGAAATAACACTGATGATGGACAATACGTTTATGAGCCAACAACGTATCCTACCATTCATTTCAAACACTGTCAATGGACAATTTAACTGCAACTGGTCCTGGAAAATCTTTGCCCAGTACTTACATTTCAGCTAACACTTTTATAAGAATAGTATGTTAAAAGCTACCGTAAGTTTAAGTGAAAACACTGAAATGTATTAATATTGCTATGGTAGATCCAAATGGGATTTCGGAAATATCTGTGCTGATCCTTTTTTTTTTTTTACACCATTTGTGTGTTGGTGAACTTACAGGAGCCCTGAAGTGTTCTTGAGTTCACTGATACTCTTCTCCGGAACCTTCCCACCACCAAACCATTTTTTGGTGGCGGAAAAGAGAGAGCGACTCAGGCCTTTCCTGGAGACCAGCTGGCAGAGGAAGGAGGAGCAGGGAAAAGAGAGTTAGACCTTCAAAGAAAAGGCAATGCAGGCAACTGAAAAGTGTGTGTGTGTGTGTGTGTGTGTGTGTGTGTGTGTGTGTGTGTGTGTACCTGGTCGTTGAGCTGTCTGATGTTCTTCTCGATGTGAGGCAGCAGGCCTCGGAAGGTGAACTCCTGGATGAACTGCCGGATGCGGTCATGGTCGTTGAGCGTCAGACAGGCGCCGTGGCTCGACCCCGCAGCTGTGGAGGGAGGCTTCTTGGGCTCGGAGGTCATGACCCTCAGCGCTTCCAGGCTGCCGGGGTCACTGGGCGCGTCCAGCTGCAGGGGGTGGCTGTCCAGACTGTTGGAGTCTGACGGAAGCGCAGCGTCAACAACATGTGATTATCGTGGCCAAAGCACGGAAGGCACTGGAGGTCCTTCCTGGACAAAATGGAGGAGGGGGGGGGCTGAGTGGACTGACCTTTATCTGAAGAGTCGTGCCCGTCCTCGACTCCCACGTTGTTCTCCACGCTGATGTTGTTCACTGCGGGAGCGGAGGCCGGCTCCTCATACACATCCTGCGATTAAAACATCAAGCATCAACATCAAACATCATCGGACAGCGACTCTGATGAAGCTGATTGCGACACGCGTAGTTCGCTTCTTTTTAATGTAAACTAATGAAATTGTCATTTCCTATGCTGTTGTTAAGCTGGATTTTCTTTTCTGAAATTGTCTATGCTTTACCCTGCCCTGGCTTGCACCTAGAGGGAGCAGCACTCTTTAATTCTCTCCTCATCAGCAGTGACATATCGGACAAAAACAAGCCGTGATGGCAGGCAATGACAAAGCTCCTGATCATTGTCTGCCGTGCCCATTACTATAATGGGATAGATAACACCATTAGCTCTTGTTGGGATGAATATTTTGATAAGTCTTTGCCTTGAGTCTCACATGCAGTGAGTTACACAGGTCACTGGTCAAGAGAGAATAACAGGTATCGTTGACATATAGGGGGTTGTTGACCACCTAAGAGAAGTGATATGAACCATATGAGCAAGATGACTTGCTATTCTCTGAGTATATAATGGGAAGGACACAAAGAACTCACTCTTTGTCTTGCTTGGTGTCCCTGCGTTCAGACCACTACTCTGTGGAAGAACTGCTACGCGCTGGGACTCAAGGCATACGCGATTCGAAATATTGGTCCCAACAGCTCTCAAACAATGTACGACAGCCGTCACTGTACTGCTGGTGGGAGTCAAGCAGTGAGCGAGGTGGTCTAACCGAGCGCGCCGTGAGGGGAGATCGAGAGAGAGACAAAGAGAGAGAGAGAGAGAGAGAGAGAGCAGGCCCCACCTGGCTGTGCATGCTGATCTTGTGGAGGTACTGGCTCCAGGGGTCAGGGATCTGGTCGTTCGCCCCGGCGGCGGCCATGCGAGAGTTCACCTTCAGCAGGTAGCAGCCCTGGGCCCCGTAGCGCTGCTTCATGTCCTCGTACACAGTGTCCGCCCTGGGAGGGACAGGGGGAGGATGTGTGAGGAGAAGAACCCAATGAGATTACGAGGGGGAATGAGTGGGGCGGGGGGCGGACAGCAGAGGTCCAAATGTGTGAGGTAGGCGTATTTGGCACGGCGTATTCCCAAACGTTAAATTGAATACAGAATCGCATAATTTAAACAGAACCTCACCTAACAGTCACAGGGGTTTGACACAAAAGGAATAACATTAAAAGGGCATCAAGATGAAAAGCGAAAACAGTCCATGAAAAACAATATCGAGTAACGTCGAGGATTTAAAATATGCAAACAATCCATAATGGGCAGAGGCAGAAAATAGTGAACGCGTAGGATGCAGCGTGTGAGTCCGCTGAACAGAGCAACAGAAAGCTGAACTGGGTCCCAAAACACACACTGAAGGCGGACCGAGGGGAGACAGATCGCTTTAATGATTTCAACGGTCTACTTCAATCAAATTAGGCTACTATTGGCCATTGGATGTGTCTGTGTGTGTGTGTGTGTCTTTTGAAGTAAAGTACCTCTGTTCATCCCCTTCACTCATGTCGTGCAGCAGCACATAGTATTTGAGGGTGTTAGGAATGAACCACTTGGGGTTGGTGAACTCTCCGCTGTGCTGTAACCTGTGCTGCTCCTGGGACAGCTTGAGGAACTGCTCCACTGGGACCGCCTCGCTGGAGGACACCACCAACAGGCCTGCAGGGAGCGCCGGTCAAGGACTCAACAGCACAGAGAGTGCGGGAGAGAGCGAGAGAGAGAGAGAGAGAGAGAGAGAGAATAAGCAAGAGTCAAGAGGGAGGGAGGCAGGCCTAACAGTCTTTTCTTTCTGTGATGGAAGTCTAAAGGATACAGGCGAGGTAGTGGTTGAGGAACTCGTGGTCCGAGGGAGGCATGGACTGGAGGAAGCTCTCCCTGTAGGCCTCAAACCAGGGCGTGGTGGCTGGAGAGAGAGAAAGGCAAGGCGTGAGACAGAGAGTAGTCTAGATGAACACCCCTCTTCCATCATCCAGGAGTGCAGACCCAGTTAGCAAACGGATCATTCTCACTCAAAAGTTTGGATTGTCAAGCTGGAAGAAGCATGCTCGGGAGAAAATACTTTGATGGTTCTTTTCATTAGAAAAGGTCTTGATTAGTGACGATGCAGAAGGCCTACGCCCCGCTTACCCAGCCACTGGGTTTGTTAAGCTTGAAATTCTGGAGGAAACACTCCAGGCACCGTTGGGGTCCGTGGTTGGTATCGCGCACTTGATAAGAACGAAATCCTATCTTGCTTAGAATTGATAGTTTAAGTCCTACTTATTTCTTCTTCTCCTATATAACACACAGTAGCTAATCAAAACGAACAGAGCACAGCAGCAACACAGGAGTCTGCTTTTGGCTCGCTAGATAAATCGATGAATAGTTCAGTGAAATGCAATTCCACGGTGAGGCTGTTGCACTGCACATGCTCGTCCAACACCTTCCTACTTTTCAAGAATCGACCCGTGTTCAAAGTGGATGGCCTCTCCTGACAATGTTGATAGGATTGCTCATGCGTCGGCAGGAAAGAGAACACAGGCAACCCATCCATCAATCAATCAATGCGGGCCAGGTGAACTAAGAGAACACCATGTGTTTACGCCAGCTCTTGAAGCATGAGTCGGTCATTATTTTTTTGTATATGATCAATACGCACTGCTAATTTGTAGAGGAAGAAGACTTACATGGTAAAAGCAATGGCACTAGAGCAGTAAGATAATGAAATAACGCATAGGCACACACACACACACACACACACACACACACACACGCACACACTGTCTCCCCAGCACTCTCTTTCTTCCTGTTGCAACCCTTTTTTCCCCCACTTGAGTATTTGGTTTCAGACGCTGAGAGAGAGCAAAAATTGTGTTTTGAGATATTTGGATACATCTAACATATGCTACAATATAACATATGCTATAAGCCAGACGGCTCATTAAAACATCCAAGACCTCTCTCCCGCCTGGCAAAACTAAGTTGACATCGTGGTTTGTCAATGGTCTTGAAATGTGTTGTTTCTATTTGAGTGTTCACTTATGAATGCCGAGGACTGCTCGAGTGCTGTTTTGGATGGCGAAAGTGAAAGTGACTGGTTTGTGTGTTGAGGTGTCTCGTATGAGCAACAAAAACAGATATGAAAACACTGTATCCATTGCAGTTTAATAAATGTTCCAATCTCCTCTGCCCAAGCAGCAACATGAAGGTCAACTTCAACAGTGTTGAAGTGAGCAGGGGAGATTATGCACACACACAAGGCTTTTAAATGGATCCCTTACACCTAGTTGCAAAAAAAAAAAAAAAAGGTTACCTGTTTACTTAAAGGTGCTGTAAAGCAAAGTACCAGATTTCTTTCGAAAATAATAGCTGAAAACATGTGAAAAGACTGCAAAACTATTTAGTGCAGAATTGTGGAGTTGGACCCACAATTCCAGTTTGGACTCCCATTTACCCTTAGGGCTAGAGATTAAGATTGGAACGTCTATGGTAAAACCTCATGAGAACCTCCACTCAGAAAGACACTAGACTTACTATACAAAATGTAATACCACGAGTCATCGTCCCTTTACACAGGCAACATTAGCAATTGCGGAGACAAACAAATAATACACATATCTGGAAGACTGGCTAGAGAAAGACCGCCACCTAGTGAGAGAAAGCAGGAAGAAGCCGAGGAAAGTCCGCTACACAGGTCTACGAGGAGAGAGAGCGTAAAGGTACAGTAGGCAGACTAGCTGAAAGGGAGAGGAGGAGAGAGGACCATGGCCCCCGCCACATACACTGCGAGGGGAAAATACCTGTGTAATGCCTCGAGGTGCTGAGTTCCGTTAGTGTGTCTCTCCAGTCACTGTACCAGGGGACGCTAGCTTTAACAGAGCGATCTGACAAGGGGGAGGAGAAAGAGTCAGGGCGAGCATTAGCAAGTCCCAATCCCGGCACAGGGTCCCCCACTCAAACCCTATCACAGCTGATCATCTATTGACATGGTATACCACATTCGGTAACATCAGGAGCTCTATTAAGTGCCAAAGGTCAACAGTCAATCCGACCACCGAGGTTGTTCTCGTTCTTAGATCCAATAACTTCGTCAGTGGCTTGTCTTGCAGACAGAGGAGCACAGGAGGCGTTTTAGTGTGACACTTTGTTTCCGCCCTAGCCGTTATCTCACCTCGACTGCTCTGTTTGGAGGATCGCCATGGTGGTTGGATTCACTGACGCCAAGTTAAGCATTAGGCCGCTTGACGGCACAAACTACAGGTTTCGAAAGGTAAAGTTTTCATGGGGGGAGTTAAGGGGACAAAACACACTGCGGCAGCAACGCCATAAGGTTTACGGCACATTACACTGGGGTCATTTTGTATTTAAAAAAAGGGACTGGAACCCTGACGGAAAGCTCTATGGATGTTGTAGTGTAATGGGTTAAAAAATGCTTTAGGGAGTCTCTTACCATAGGCGTGTCCATGGTGAGTAAAAAAAATTAAGTAAAACGAAAGGAAAATTGTCAATAAACAAGCAATGAAAATACCCCCCCCCCAAAAAAACGTGTTATCCCTTTTGGCTTGTTGTGTGTTGCCTTATCTCAGCTGAATGAGAGACTGTATAGCTTTAGTTTATGGACAGGAGCCAGAGAGGTTTCCAGTGATCCAGATGACGCTTTAAATGTGTCAGCTCTATCTTGGATTGCAGCCTCTTAGTTCAGACCACACTGACACGACTGTTTTCAGGAACGCCTTTAATTGACATCCATATTAACCAATCGCCTGCCTAACATCAGCTGACAGCTTTAAGGCTGTTATGTAGAGCTACACGACAGCTGCAGACTGAGCGATGTTACTAACAGGAGCTGTACTGAATGCAGTGCCAGATAGCTGTTGGAAAAAGGGCGAAGACAGAAGAATGAGTGCGGCCACGGCAAATTTGCCCGTGAAAACAGGTAAAATATGTGAACTTCAGATATAGATTTATTCCTCTGTGTAAACTTCTCGTCTTCATCCCTTCCTCCCGTAAAGAATGTCTCCTGTCTCTGTCCATGGGGCCATGGTACTCACCACTGATGTTGAGGTCATAGTCCCCTGCGGTGATGACGTTGGCTACGCCTCCCTCGGCCGGTTGGCATGCCGACACCACCTCGCTGAGCAGTCTCCGTTGGGCGGGGCCAGGAAGACCGGCTGTGGGCAGAGGGGCGGGGCGTGCTGCTATGCTGTTGACACTGATGCGCAGGTTCTTCACCACCTGCACCTGGTTGTTGGGGTCCCTTATGTGACCTGTAGAAAATACCCAGTAAGGAATATCTACCAACAGCTTTTACAAGAGAATGCCAATTAAGGAACAAGATAACTGTGAAAAACAACTTGAATATATTGTTTAAGAAGCAGTAAAACTATGCTTAAGAAAACCAAATCACAGTAACCACATTAGCAGTGTTCCAATACAGTCCGTTGTGAATAAGGGTTAAGGCCAATTATTACATGATCAGAAAAACTAAAGTTCTTTTCATTTTGGGTTTTTGGTAGTTTTTGGAGAATCTCACCACTGTGTTCTCTCCTCAACAATCTGAACACATTCCCCATACAATAAGCCCAAATGATATTCAGTCAAATTCATGAACATTCAAGAAAGTCGCTATTTCAAAGTAATCTTGCTGCAATTTATGCTCAAGCATTTTGAATATTCTCTCAAGGTAACCAACAATAAATTCAACTTCAGCTCTAAGGAAAGTGACTTACACTATTTGCTGTAGAAGGGAAACACTACAGTTCCTTTATTAACTTTACTCTTGCTAATTTTATGAAAGGATATTTTAAGTTGAAAAAGTATGCACTTTGCACAATATGAACGGGGCCTTCGATTTTGAACATCAAAACCATACAAGCCTGAACAATTCATTTATATGTTTTTCTAAGAACAGAGCTGTTTTTTTGTTTTTTGTTTTTTTGCGGGGGGGGGGGGGGGGGGGGGCGGAGGGGGATTATGTAATAGGCTACACAATACATCTTCAGTCTAAATATTTAACACTAACTGGCTTGACACCGCAAAAACCTAACAACTGCAGGTTATCATATTCAAGTCACGCAGCAACTGAGTGTGAACTCAGCCAACTGTACATCTCGTCAGGTGTTGCATGTAGCGTGATGCGATTGCACATGCTCCTATATATTTAAACTACTGCTTGCAGTAGGAAATAGATGGTGGCCACACATTCTCTTCTAGCCCTAAGCATTGTTCATCTAGTTACAGTGGCATACAATGTACACAACTTGATAGCTTGATGATAGCTTCAGCTAACTCTGGCCCCCCAAATCCTCCAAGGCAATACTATTTCCAATAGATGGACTTTGGGCCTGCATTGGGTGAGGGCAAAGCCAATTAGCTTGTTAGCTAGTGATCTCACCAGGTATACTATCGATAAAAAGGTCACCCAAGACAAAAGTCGTGAAACAAAGGTACACTGCTCGGGTGTCATTCAGTCCTCTCGGGTGACACGTCGGTAGATGGTAAGAGGCCACTGCCTAGTTCAGCACCACCTATTCGCCTTCCTGTATCACTTGTCAACCGATTATAGCCGAGCATGCTAGCTAGTTAACCTAGCATGCTAAAGCTAGCTGGCTAAAAAGCTTACTGATTGTTAACCAACTCATCATGTTGGCAACAATAAATTCCTATAAAACAGCGGAATAGCTAAGCTTTACTGAAGCACTAAATAAAAATATAGCAGTTGTTGGGGGTAATAACGTCTTGTTGTGTGCTGTCAATACACCCACCCTCGGATGTTAACCGGCAGAAGGGCCTTAACAGCTCAGAGAAATTCAGGTTGTTTTTCCGAGTCACTTCATCCGCATCTTCGCTGCACAGCACGGCCACCATGGGGACAAACGAGTCCTGGATGAACTCCTGCACAGACTGTACACACTGCGCCATTGTGGTCTGTGCGAGAGGACCAGGTTACAAAAACGTAATTTATTCCTGTACGGGATGAGCCTGTGAAAAGCTATCCGCAACTGAGTTGAAAACAACTCACTACTGTCAGCGTATAACAGCCATGTTGAATTCTACAGTTGCCTGCTGATCGGCTAGCTTCCCGTTGAGCACTGAGGTGATCATGTGACGCCGGAGACCTATGAAAAAGCCAGAGAGCTTTACGCGCACCTGTGACTCAACACTAAGGTTTAGAACTGTTGTTAGTATTTTACAGAAGGGTGCATGTTAGCCACAGGCATTCAACGGACTTGCCCACACTCGGAGGTGTTTGAACAAGTATGGTACAAATACAAGTAATGAACTGTAATATCACTGATTATACTTATGTTGTCCTTTGCTGTTACCACCACCACCATTGTAAAGGAATATAGGCTACCAGAGCTTTCTTGCTATATGCGGACAATGCGGTTGCATAGGCCCCCCCCGCACCCCCCCCCCCCCCCCCAGCTGTCATTATAGTATTTTTTCCCTAGAAATGTATATGACCGGTCTGCATTGGTAGCCAACCACCCTTGTGTGCTGAATGAAAACAATTATGTGAATATATTCATGGATCTCTTAAAGTGCACCAGATTGATGCATTTAAATGTTAAATGTTAGCCCCTGGACCACCTTAGATGGTTTGGGATTCCCTCACAATAGTTTCACAAAATATGGTCACCCCGGACAACATTTTGCATAGGGCCCCCCCAAAAGCTAGAAACGGCCCTGTAGACTACGAACTACGGCAATTTTTTTCCTGCCAAGTCTAAATTGGAGGAGGGCTTTTCCAATTGCATATGCTGACAGAACTTTACCAGAATTATTTCAGTTGAACGAAAGCAGATGATTGGCCTGGTAACAATGCATTTGCACGAATAAATGTGCGACAGGAGAAAATACATTTCATGGAACAGGAATGTGGCTGGAACTGGGTTGGGTCCATAGCTAGGAAAGGCTGGCAGAAATGCAGATATTTTTCGGATAGGCAGCCAAACTGAATCCAAGCTGCCTGAGATTCAAGACACGCTCTGTCATAAACTGGTGCAATAGAGTACAGCCTAGTTGTGCTATGGAGCCGACTGCAACATTGACTCCAACTGAGGATGCCTGTCCTATCTGTAAAGGCTCCCTGCAGGACGCATGTCAACTTGACATCTGCTCTTCATGTGTAAGTAACTCCACCAGGTCCAACTAACATTGGATTTCACCTGAGAAAAGATAGCAATATATGTTTTTGTAAGATTCGAGGGATATGTAGTCTTTTATTAAGTCTTGTTTATGACAAGACTGTCCTGAACTTGGTCACTTCTCTAACACAATGTGTCAGAACATCCACACCCTTGAGGACGAGTGTGTCTTCATTAAAATAAAGTATTTATTCAGGGGGTGGGCTATGAACAGCAGCTATAACAGCCAGACCTATTGGCAAACTAGACTGTAATTCATGGAAGTCTACAGTGTGTTGTTTGCTGTAGTCCATTGTTGTCGTCAATGTACAATGGAAAATAGTGTACAATTGACAAGTGTGTTTATAGGCAGTGTTCATTGGAATGATTTCTGAAAATAACCCTGACTCACCCTGTCCCGCTGGTAAATTATAACAGCTGGCTTGGTGAAAGTGGAAGTGTATCGTAGATTTCACCACAGGGACATTTTCTTAAACCTGACTGCCAGAACCTCTCTGTTACCATACACACAAATGGTTTCTCGATAAGTTATTTCACCAAACAGGTTTGATGCTTTCAGCAAAATTTCCCTCTGTAATAAGCAGGGCTTTTAATGGATGAATGAATGCTACAATAACTAATGTGCCTGTTTGAAGTATGTTGCAGCTTCTGCCCCCAATGTCTGGTTCAATCTTTTAGTTGTAGGGACCACTGCCCTATGTGTTGGGTCAAGGTGCAGATTCAACAGGTCATTCCAGCCCTTGAAGCAAATGCTGCCAGTAGACAGAGGAGGAGGCCCAGTCCTCCAGAAAACAGGCCAATGTTTCCCTGGTCTGTTAGAGATCTCCCCCAACACACTCAGACCTGTATCTACTGGCATCCACAGGTAAGTCACTCTGTCAAACAGAAGTGGAGAGTAGAAAAACAATTGAACAATAGAGTCACGTACTGGAATAACAGAGTTGCAACAACTAAAATATCACTTATTATTAAGTAAAATATGGTAAACCTGCTACTGTTGCTGTGATATTCTCAAAAACGAAGAAGGGAATGGAATCAAATTCAAATCGAATTGGTAACCCCTTAAATCTGTGCTGTTTTTTTTTCTTTGTAGCCAGTGAAGACAACTGCAAAGACCTCCCAGGCTCCACCTATAGCAGTCCCATTGCTCCAAGACGGGTTTAAAGACGACCCTCTCGGGTTTCCGACACCCCCTGCCACGACACCTGCCCATAGATTGACTTTGGTTGTTGTAGTATAGCCCCAAGGTTTGCCATGCAGACGTTAGCAAAGCAAATGGAGATCCGGGGTCACAGATCGCAGCGACTCCTATTGATTCAAGTCACCTTAACCAATTTCTGTTAATCTTAGTCCAGTGGTGAGGACGTGTGTCTGTCTCTATACTGCCAGGTAGCTGGTTTGGATGTGTTGGAACTAAGAGATCACTGCAACAGCAACCATCTCCTTCTTATGTGTGGGGTCTGTACTGTGACTCATTCTCTCTGCCCTACAGGTAGAGTGGAGGCTGAGGTGGCTGATTGCTTAATTGGTTAATTGCCTGGCACCTGTTGGGAAGGTTTAAAACTTCCCCCTCCACACAATATGGCTCTCTCTCAGCCAGCAGTGCAGCCAGTAGCTGTTCTCCCCATTGGATTCATTGGGCTGTTCCGTTATTAATAAACTATTGCATTCTACCTTTGAACAATCGTGGGATATGTCCTTTAGGTTGTGCCTCTTTGAGCCAGGGTGTAACATATTGGAGGCTCATCCGGGATTATTTTCCCTGTCTTTGTTTGTAGGAAACTCCTAGACTCTTGAGACCGTTTGTGGCTTTGATCAGTGGGACTTGGCGTTGGTGATCCTCGTCTACCGCGGTGGGCATGGTTAGTGGGGGTTATTTGAGTGCTTTTTGTTTTTTAAGTTGTTAGAGCGTAAACCCTGGTTAGGTAGTTGCCGAGTGGGCCAGCTGGACGGAACCATCGGTCCTTCCTTCAGCCTTATTTTAAGGTAATCCTGGGTGGGGGTATGCTTTTTGGACGTTTGGTCTTATTTAAAGACTGAGGGTGACTGACTTCAGCATTTAAAGTCGCCTTGAGCCCGGCGCGCCTCACAGAAGACTGCTAGGCTTTAAATGCACTACATTAGTTGGTAGAAACCAGGGTTGCTCTAAACATGTACCTAAACAGACGTGTTGGTTAGGGCGGCACTCAGTAACCACTTCTCCCTGTTTGCTGGTGGGGTAGGCGAGCAGGAAGGGTTGTTGGGAGGTGTTATGTAGAAGTTTGCTGCATTTATTGGGCATTTATTCCCTTGAAATCCTAACTTCGCGTTTAGATTTTTTTTGTGGCAATTGCAGGTGTTGCTTCTTTGTGCTTGCATTAGTATCAGTTTCCCTGTGCTTAGAGAAGTTACAGGCAGAGGGTTTCTAACAGGGCTAATATGTTGACTCTTGTTTTGGTTAGGGGATCCTATTTTGTGCTACTGTACTTTAGTGGTTTAGTGTGTATTACTTAATCTTGAGCCCATTGAGTTTTGCTGCTAAAGCAGGTTGTATGCCACTTGAGAAAGGATGTTGGCTGTTTAGTGTCCTGTGTATGTAGCCTTAAGTAATGAATGGGTATTTGTGTGTGACTTAACTGTGTTGCAGCTTGGACACTACATTGTCTTGTGTGTAGTCTGGTTTAGTGTTTCTTGTTTGCAAGTTCTGTTGTAGAGATGGCAGCAATAGGGGATTTTATTAACTGTCCTGAGTTCTTCCTCTTTCAGATAATGGGGAAGGTGTTAGCACTGCAGGAATGTCCATTGAAACTTGAGAAGAAGTTTGAGTTAGAACATAAACGGCACATTGAGGAGTTAGAACTTAGACGTGTCGGTGTGTCTTCAGGTTCCGGGTTTGATGTCAGTACCTACATTAAATTGGTTCCGCCGTTTGTAGAGGTATATGGAGAAACGCTTTCCTCGTTTTGAGTGTGGGGCCACCATGTTAGATTGGCCCAATAGGGTGTGGACCCTGCTACTGCAGTGTGTCCTGGTTGGAAAGGCACAAAGAGGTCTCTTCCACTTTGACCCTTGATCAAAGCGCTAACTGAGACTCAAATTTGCCGTCTTATGGGCTTATGAGTTAGTCCCAGAGGCATATCGTCAGCATTTTAGAAACTATCACAGAGCTGACAGCCAGAAGTACAGTGCTGTGCAAAAGTTTTAGGCAGATGTGAAAAAATGCTGTCATTTGAAAGCAAGGAGTGGAGGATATTTATTTGGTTTAGATTGTTCATTTGTTCATTCTCTTTGCATTTAGTTAATTGATAAAAACAAACTTAACACTTAGATTTTTTTTTTAAAGCATTCTTACTTTACACACCTGCCTAAACTTTTGTACTGTATGTTGAGTTTGCTAGAGAAGAGCTTATTTGACCGATGGTGCTCTTCTCAGAAAGTAAACTCCCAGGAGCAGCTTAAACATCTGATTCTCCTTGGAGTTTAGAAGTTGTGCTCCTGAGACTGTTTCCACATACATAAAGGAACACAAGGTGTTAACAATTGAAGATGCTGCGGTTCTCGCAGATGACGGGGTGTTGACCCACGAAACCCTCTTTGGGGATGGGCATATTGAAACTAAGACTCACCTCATGGTAGCCATTTCCAACGAAATCTCCCTACAGGCCTTACTGCCCCCACTACAGCTGTTGAGTCGCCTAGCTCTAGCTGTGCCCTCTCAGGAATAGTATGTTTCTAATGTAAGAAGCCTGGTCACATTGTTGCCGAGTGCCCAGTTATTCGGGAGAAGCAGACGCAGGTGAGGCCTGTGGCTCTTGTTTCAATGGTGAGGAGGTTCCCTGTGCCGGTGTTGGAAGGTAGAGGTGCTAGTAAGGACGGACCCGGTGACCCGGAAGGCTGCTCATCCTTCCTTATTGACAGCTTCGTTTCCCTGGAAGGGAACAATTTGGTTGGTGACAAGGTACTGGCTACTCCTGAAGTAATTCCAATTCCAGTAGTTTCAGAGGGCCCTAAGGAGCTGTTCCAGAAAAATCCAGAGGTATTTCCTGTGTGTGCTGCGACATGTTCCATGGCAAGGGGTGAACTAAAGCGATTCCTAGGAATGGCTGGGTACTACATGAGCTTCTTTAGGAATTGTGCTACTGTTGCTACAACACTAACTAACCTGCTCAGCCCCAAGGTTCCATTTGGAGTTTTTCTTCAAGGTTACATCCTGGATATCTGTCACATTTGTGGGAGGGACAACATGCTGGCGGACGCCCTCTCAAGGGTGTAGGTGGTATCCCGCCCAAGTGCGTAGTAGCAGTTCATGTGGGTTTAGTCCAAAAAGGTTGCCTATATGGACAAGCCTCTTAAGGGTGGTGGTGTTGTGTGGGGTCTGTACTGTGACTCATTCTGTCTCTGCCCTACAGGTAGAGTGGAGGCTGATTGGCTAATTGGTTAGTTACTTGGCACCTGTTGGGAAGGGTTAAAGCTTCTCCCTCCACACAGTCTGGCTCTCTCAGCCAGCAGTGCAGCCAGTAGCTGTTCTCCCCATTCAATTCCTTGTGCTGTTCTGTTATTGATAAACTATTGCATTCTACCTTTGAACAATTATGGGATATGTCCTTTATGTTGTGCCTCTTCGATCCAGGGTGTAACACTCCTTGACAGAAGACCTGTTGTAAGAGCAACTTTTTGTCGTCTATTGTGGACATTTTAGCTGTTGGAGACTTTTATATTTGGAAAATGACGGAGCTGTTTGGCGCCCTCTTGGTGTTGTGTGTGTGCATTGCTCTACGGAATGGGAACACAAATCAATACAGTAAAAATGTCATTGGACCCCTGAACCTAAGGCACTGCTATTATGCTGAAGATTATATGCTACACACAATTTTTTGTGTAGATTTCCCACAACCATGCCTAGCTTATACACATTCTATATACAAGACTCACTTGCATGATACATACCCATACCTGGGTTATTTTATCAACAGAACAAGCAACATGTTGAATGAGCAGGCTGCCCTTCTTGACGTCTACAGTCACCATGGAGAATCCAAGATAATCCATAGGACTTACAGATGAAAGAAAATTGTGTCATCAATAAAGGGCATTATTTGTATTTATTGGCTGCTTGCAAAAGCTTAACTTGTGTAGTGTGGCCGACTTAGACAGGTACTAGTGTCATTTGGTGTGTGTGTGTACTAGTGTCATTGGGGGGGGTGCTTACATTTTTCACAATAGAATAATGTGACAAATTGAAATCGACTCGAACAATTGATTGACAATTCAAATGATTATGCATAGCTTCGTAATAAAAAACACATTCCCATTTATCTTCAGTTTTGTTTGTGTGTTCGTATGTGTGTGTGTCTTTGTATGTATGTGTCTGTGTGGGATTGTACGTGTCTTTGTAAGTATGTGTGTTCATGAATGCACAGTTTAAGCTTTGAAGTGTCATTCTTATGTAAGCTAACCAAGACTAATTAAGCTTAAATAAAAACAAATGTATTTCATAGCAAACCTTGAACCTAAACCATAAAAGTTATATGGTCACCTTAACCTTACAATCATTGCACTTTGTCAGCTTCTGTATAAAGCCCACCAAGCAACCTCTCTGCACTCAGAGCAGGGCAAGGGTGGGCTGTGTATCGATGCTCTTTACCCCATCTTGCTCAATCCCATTCAGCAGTACTTTACTTGCAGATAGCAATGGTATCCAAGTGTGCCGTTTTCATTTTTGGTCTGCTCTGGTGGAATACCCTGAGTTTGGTAGGTGTTAAACTATTATAATAGGTCTCATGCAATTCCAATTTATGTATGCACACCGGAAGAAAATAACAAAATATGTATGCAATGGATCATCTGATTAATTATAAAAAGTCTTCACTTAATTGTTTTTCTGTTACTTGCTAAAGACTACAGCCAAGCTCACTGGAGAAACTGGTAAGAAAAGCTTTTATTGATCATCATGTTTTAAGACAAGTATCAAATATGAATCAAATCTGTATTTCATTGTTTGAAATTTATTATTGTAAATCTTTCACATTCAGAGACTGATGAGGATGGGGGAAAGGATCTAGACATCATTGACATCAATGAAGGTTTGTAGGCAATCCTTTGGGTAAAGGTATGGACATTTTAGTTCCTTTGTGAGGACTGTCATGGCATGTGTTTCATTTTCTATTTTACAGCGGCAAAATTAGACTTGCTGGAGGGAGATATTGTGACCGAGGATGTGAGTACCTGATGTATTTGTATTGTATATTTTAGGCTGTTATGAATACAAACATTATAATACATTGACATAGAACTATAGTCTGATGTAGAGAGTTTGGGACTGGGACTGGATTTTTTTTAGGCTGGGTTGAAAAACAGCATCATTGGGGAGCAGTCTCGCTGGCCCATACCAATACCCTACTATCTCGAGCACAGTCTAGGTGAGCCCCCTTTCCGTTGAAACTATATCATGCAGTTACATTTGAATATAGATAGTGTTTCATTTTGTGTTTTGAAGACATAAATGCCAAGGGGGTCATTCTTAAGGCCTTTGAGCAGTACCGACTGAAGACCTGTGTTGACTTCACCCCTTGGAAAGGAGAACAGAACTACATATCTGTGTTTAAAGGCTCAGGGTGAGTAGACTAGACTATAGGACCTTCACAAACACATACGTCACACACAAACAGTACAGGACATCCAGCCGCTTTCAGCTCCGTCCTCCCACTCGCTCTCTAGGTGCTTCTCATCTGTGGGCAACCAGCGCGTAGGGGAGCAGAGGTTGTCAATTGGTCAGAACTGTGACCGACTGGCAACAGTGGAGCATGAGTTCCTGCATGCCCTGGGTTTCTGGCACGAACAGTCCAGGGCTGACCGCGATGACTACGTCACAATCATGTGGGACCGCATTAAAGCGGGTGTGTATAGAAACCAAACATTGTTTAACATGTCTATGGCCTGATAAGTCTGCTTGTTTCTATGTTTCTAGGTAAGGTATGGAATTGTGCTTAATTTGTAGGCAAAGAGCACAACTTTAAAACGTACAATGACACGTTGTCCAGTGCTCTGAACGTGCCCTATGACTATGGCTCCGTGATGCACTACAGCAAGACGTCCTTCAACATCGGCTCTGAGCCCTCCATCGTCACCAACATCCCCCACTTCCTGGACGTGATTGGCCAGAGGATGGAGTTCAGCGACAGCGACCTTCTAAAGCTCAACAGGCTGTACAACTGCAGTGAGTCCTGCCAGTCAATCCACCAGACAGAAAGCCCAATTATGCATTATTATTACCTCTTTATCGTGGAACGGTTGGTTGCTGTTTTCCGTCCTAACCCAGCAGAGGGCAGGCAATACAGGGTTAGAATTGAAAAAGAATAATTCATCTTACATTTCTACCATGATACCTTTAAAACTGTATAAATGATTAGAAAAGACGTTTCCATTAAATAGTATACATGATTATCGTACAATGTAGTTTTCCACAGTATTATGAAAACCCAGTTACATTAATGTATTCCCTCGGTTTCTCCTCAGCCACTTCATCTACTTTCCTGGATTCGTGCTCTTTTGAGGAGGAGAACATCTGTGGGATGATCAAGGGACCTGGTGGCAAGGCCAAGTGGGACCATGTGAACACTGTGCCTGGTGGACCTCACACTGATTACACCCACATGGGAGAATGTGAGGGTAGGAAGATTCCCAAAACAACACTTACAGAAACACACACACAACACACACACAAACAGTTATTAAAATCTAGAAGTGGGAGAGTAAAAGTCCAGATGCTGTAGCAGTCATAAAGTAGGCTGTATCAGCATGATTATCAAAGCCCGTCAACATATCTACTACTAAAGGTCGTTTCCCCGAAACGTCTTGTTTGTCTCTCAAGTAATTTAATTGAGGTTGTTAGGAATGGTTTACGCCAAGAGCCTTGAAGATCAACAAGATTTCCTTTTACAACTGAATAGAACAACAGTCTGGCGCTCAAAACCATGGTGATAAAACAATATCCATAAAATGTGATGAAATCCATTTGAAGCTTAATAACTTATTTTTGTTTTGCAGAGTGCTCTTCAAGGGGACTAAGTTGAATCATTTCTGTACGCATACACAGTTTATCAAACCATAACCCTTTTCTTTATAATCGTCTTGCAGGAAAAGGGTTCTTCATGCACTTCAGCACAGTAACCGGCAACCCGGGGGAACAGGCCTACCTGGAGAGCCGCCTTTTCTACCCCAAACGGGCCTCTCAGTGCCTGCAGTTCTACCTCTACGTCAACGGGGGCAACGATGACGCACTCATCGTGTGGGTTAGAGAGTACGACCAGGCCAACCCTCAAGGGAAACTGAGGTTCATCCAGAAAATCTCAGGTATCTGTCAAAAATATTTCCAGAAATCATACATAAAATACAAATAGTACCTATTATATTTCATACACAGTGCTATTGTTAGGTTTGTGGTGGTATGAGATGTTCCTCCGACCCACAGGTGTTGTCCGGGACTCATGGGAGCTGCAACATGTGACCCTGGATGTGAAGACTAAGTTCCGGGTGGTGTTTGAAGGCGTGAAGGGAGCGGCCTTGTCAACTGGGGGACTCTCTCTGGACGACATCAACCTGTCAGAAACAGCCTGCCCGCAACACGTCTGGAGAATCCGCAACATCACAGGTCTCCTAGCAACCACTCGGCCGGGGACCAAGCTCTACAGTCCGCCTTTGGTGTCCCCCGCAGGCTACGCCTTCCAGGTTGGCGTTTACCTCAACGGGCAGAGTGGTCAGTCCGGCAACATGGGCATCTACTTCCATCTGATCTCTGGCCCAAATGACGACTACCTCCAGTGGCCTTGTCCCTGGCAACAGGCCACCATGGCGCTGATGGACCAGAACCCGGACATCAGGCAGCGAATGTCCAACCACCGCATGGTCACCACTGACCCCAACAAGCTTTCCAGTGACTGTAAGTGTCAATGTTAAAAGTCAATGACGCCTTAGCTCACGATTATAAAGTCGGCTAAGTCTGAAGTCTCTGTTGTCAGGTTCTCAGTAAAGGAATGGACCTTATAGTGATGTGTTTGTGGACTGGGGATATACGACTAAAGAATCTATGAAATAATGTCTGTATCAACGGTTGCCACTATTCACCTTATCATTCACCAGCAACTGGCCCGGAGTTCTACTGGGACAACCCCAGAAAGGTGGGCTGTCTGGTGACTGACGCTCACGGTAACTCCTTCTACCGGGGCCCGGGCCGTGGCACCAGCAGCTTCCTGACTCACAGCAGGATGAAGAGCAGAGATTTCCTCAAGGGAGACAACGCCATCTTCCTCATCAGTGTCGATGGTATGCTGCCACACTCACACAGTAGGAAAAAAAAGCATAGGTCCATTCTTAATGTATTTCAAAGAGGCACTCTCTCTGATTCTCCCTCCCACATTAGATGTGTCTGGACTGCTGGAGACACAGCCCCTCCCTCGCTCAGCCGGCTGTGGCAACAGTTGCCTGGAATCGAGGGCTGACCAAGTGTTGCCTCAGGAAAACACCCTGACCGCCAAAACAGCAACGGCTGCGTTTGTGTGTGTTGCTGCAGCCATGGTGGCGGTTGTTGCGGCAACTGTTGTGTATGCCCGGCGCTCCAGAAAAAGGCAGCAAGAGAGCGATAGAGAGGTGATGCTGGAAAATGCAGCTGGTCAAGAGTGAGAGTAGACCAACATGCCACTAGTAGTAGTAGTTTGTACCCCGTGTTTCCCTGGCATGTTTAACTTTCCCGTCCACCAATTATTTTTGTGAGAACTGTTGAGCAGCAAAATTATAATTTTAGGCAATAACATAAGAGATAAACAATTGTAATAAACTGCACAGTAAAGGATTTAAATGGCATGCAAGTTCTATAATAGAATGCTCTAAAAGCAATTTTTCTAAGATTATTAAGACATGGCACGTCTGTCAAAAAAATGTACACCATACTTTGCTCTCCTAAATGTGTATGACTGAGCAGAACTCAATTGTGTATAAACCCAGTTCTCATAAAAAATAAATACAATAAAATGACCATTCATGCTCAATTCATTTATTAAATAAACAAATCATATTAAATAACCAGGACACACTCTCAGGGCTCAGATGAGGAAGACCACTCCCTCGGACACCATCACCTGGTTGTCGTCCTGCATACGGCCAAGCAGCGTCTCAATCTCCAGCTCCTCGAAGGCTTCCATCTCACCACCTGCTGTGCTCTTATTGACCAGTGTCAGCAGCTCAGCCACAGCCACCGACTGGGACCGCATGGTCTTGAAGGCCTCCAGCAGAGCAGCTTTGAACACTTTCACCCTGTGTTGGAAGAAAAACCCATGTCAACGATCTTGCATGGGCAGTGTAGTGTCGTTAACAACCACTAGGGGTCCCTGGGGCACACAAACTGGGGGAATGTTTAATTACCTATCCTGGGTGATGTCACTCTTCTTTTTGATGGGCTGGGACACAGTCTTGGGTTTCAGACTGGACTGAGCTGGGGGAAGAGGAGTAGTACAATTAAAGAACAAAAACAAATCACTATTTTAAAAGGCTTAAGTAGTATTTGGGACAGTGCGTGCAGTGAAATCAATCCTTACTTTGCTCCTTGTCCCCAGTGAACTCATAAGGGTCAGACACTGTGCCTGTGCCACCATTAGTCATGGCCAAGTCATCTAGGGGGGCACAGGTCCGTTTCCTAGGTGTGGGGGAGGGACGGAGAAAAGTTGGCCATGATAGTTCAGCCAGTTAATCCGAATTACTCAGTGAAGTGTGTGTGTGTGTGTGTGTGTGTGTGTGTGCGCCCAACCTGCTGCTTCTCTGGCTGGCCAACCCCTGACTCTGGGACATTGACTGAGACTGGCTCTGACTGAAATCCCCCTCATCAGAATCCTCAAGAACCTTTCGCTTCTTCTCCTTATCGAGGATCTGGATGGTGGAGAGTTTTAGGACGCAAGATGTGTGTATGCATTTACTTGCAGAGAGAGACAACATAGCCAAGTCCAATCCAATTAGCGCAACTATAACAATTTCAGGACTTTCCCACAGCTACCTTTTGGAAGTATGCAAACTGCATAAGCTCGAGGGCCGCTTCCGCGTCCTCAAAGTCCGTGTTCTTGCTCATGCGTGCTTTAGCATGGGCGGTAGCCAATCGGATCATCGTCTCAAGTGCCCGAGCCGTCACTGGAGTCGTCTGGACAGGGGACCCAATTAAGCCACACAAAGTAAAAAAACAGTCATATCCCTGAATACAATGTAGAACTTATTCTCCAATCTTGCAAGTGCCGTTTGATTCCTCATTGTCACTGACCCTGGCTGTCTCGGAGTTGACCTGCTCGTGACTCCGGAGCTTGGCATATTCCTCTGCAATGTGGTCGGAGGCCTCCTGGGTCAAAACTGGCTTGATGTTCTTCGCCACATGGATGTATTTCCTGATAAACTCCATGGTAACCAACTTCTCCCTGTCATAGATTGACAGTGGACACAACATGAACATTCAGCGAGAGATGTCCACCGGCTTTACATTAGAAATGGCAAAATCATTAAGCCAGGCAGTACGGAGCCAGGAATGGTCGGATACTTCTTCCTGCGGTGGCCGTGCAGCATGTTGTCCTTTTTCTCGTAGATCTGTAGCTCTTGTTCGGCAGCATCGGTGATATTGGGGTCCTCTGTAGCAAACACATCCACATTGCTGCCCAGGGGCATCGCTTTGGAGCAAAAAGGAAGAAATATAAATGTAAAAAAAAAAAAATCAAGCTTTAAGATGCCATCAGAAAACACCTTCAATTGGTTGAAGATGTGCACAGGTGTGGCCCCATTTCCATCAGCCCAGAGGCCCATCATCCGTGTAGGCTTCTTCCCTGTCCCACCTTCACCCTCCCTCTCTCCGGGCGTGCGGTAGCGGTGCATGCGCAGCACATGCTCAGAAATCTGTTTGTCACTCTCAGCATCCATCTGGTCCAGCACTATGAATAGCAGGTCAAAGCGAGACAGCAGAGAGTCCTGAAGACCAATATTTTCCATGGGCGTCTTGTACTGGTCATACTGAAAACAGAAAGGGGAGTGTGGACATTTGTTAGACGTGATGCAAAACATAGAGAGGTCAAATACTATTAGCGGTCATGTCAGCTTGTCCCAGACACAGAAAACGTGTTTGCTGCAACCACAAACTAGATAGCGTAATACAGATACAAGTATAACACCCCAGAGAGTCAACACATGATGAGTGAGGGTGGTCAGTAGTGTTCATGGTCTCACCCTGCCATACACTGGGTTAGCAGCAGCCAGCACGCTACAGCGAGCGTTGAGCCGGGCCTGGATCCCAGCCTTGGAGATGGTGACCCGGCCCTGCTCCATCACCTCGTGGATGGCTGTGCGGTCCATGTCCGACATCTTATCAAACTCATCGATACACACCACTCCTCTGTCTGCCAGCACCATGGCCCCCGCCTCTAAACGCCGCTCACCTTGGTCATGAATGGCAGAGACGTAAAATGGGTTTGGTAGGAGAGGCAATGAGGCAGACAGTTTATTAACAATAGATAAATATATAGATTCAAAGTGTATACAATCACAGAAAAACTAGGCCATGTGAGCCAGCCCACCAGTTTCTGTATCCGTGGTCACAGCAGCTGTCAGACCCACGCCGGATGACCCCCGCCCCGTAGTTGGTATGGCCCGTGGAGCAGTGAAGAGCACATAGCGGAGCAGCTGAGACTTGGCCACAGAGGGGTCCCCTGAACAAAGAAGAGATAGGTATTTATACCACTGACAAACAACCACATCAGACTGATGGGTGAAGAGCAGAAGACTGACCTATCAGCAGTATGTTGATGTCTCCGCGGATGCGCGTGCCGTTCTCCAGGTTGGTCTCATTGCCTCCCAGCAGCAGACACAGGATGGCCTTTTTGATGTACTCGTGGCCGTGGATACTGGGGGCCAGGGAGCGGCTCAGGTGCTCAAACACATCCTTTGGGGCAACCAAAACAGTTGTCAAAATAGGTAGCTCTATGGGGAAAGAAACTATATGTGCCTGTTGACAGGGACTGTACATGAATTCAAAGGATTTCACTATGACATACTTTTGAATGAGCTTTGGCAAACTTCTTGATCTTGTTAATGTCATCCGCCGAGAATGTTGGGACTGTTTCTTTGCTCATCAGCTTTACGTTATTGGTCAGCAGAATTGTTCTAAATGCAAGGCACAGTTGAATTCAAACAGCCTTGTAGCAGTTTACAGCATAGAGCAAAGCATAAACCTTTTAGGAAAAATTAAATTCAACTCAAGAATATTGACTCCAGTGATGAGTCATCCTGACCTAGCAAACTTACCGAAACGTGCCTGATGTGAAGCCGCCTTGTTTGGCGGGCAGGCAGCGGTAGACCCCTATTAGCTGGACACGGTCCCCTGGCTTGACCACGTCCACCAGGTCATCGTTGGTGATGATGTCCACCGAGCGGGGAAGCTGTCCAGCCGGGGCCTTCTCTGGCATCTCCTGGATGGTGAGAGTCTGGTGGTCCTTGTAGGAACACAGCCCAAACTCTGTCTCCAGGGGGTTGTTCTCCTCATCCTACACAGAAAGAGAGGGTTTACAAAGTATGCTCCCCCACCCAACCATACAGTCTTAGAAAACATAGGACCACTAGCGCGCGCACGCACACACACACACACACACACACACACACACACACACACACACACACACACACACACACACACACACACACACACACACACACACACACACACACACACACACACACACACACACACACACACACACACACACACACACCTTGGTAGGGTATATAGAACTAGAAGGGAAGGCATCAAGTGAGGTGAGGTCTGTGTACTTCCTTTCTAGACTCTTCTTAGTAGCAGGACAGTAGTGAACACTCCTCATAATTTTGGGCCTCACTAGAGAACCTAAAAAAAATGCAGTTTACATTCTTAAGAAACCACAAACCACTTCCTCTGATTTTATGGTAGAAGTGAATGCTAAGCACCGTAGTGACAAATCAAAGGTGCAGGGGATCAGTTTGCGCCCAGTCAAGGAAGAGTAAAAATAAAGTGTGCCTACATTTGGTAACAATGCCTTCCACACAAACAAGGTTTCCAAGATGTCGAGCTGTGAGGGTACGAGGAGACACATGCTGAGTCCCAAAGCTTCCCTCGAATCCAACGTGGAAGTCTTCAAATTGCTTGGCATAGGTGGCATCAATGGAGGCTACCAGATCCCTCAAGGCTCTTTGAAATGCAATAAGTTCACTGAAAGCATCTTTTAACAAACTGGGCCGAGTAGACAGGAGAAACACACATTGCCAGGTTTAATTGAGGATACACATTGTCACAGCCAATTCTAATATTATAGCTTAAAATAAAATCATAACTGATGAAGGATTTAGATTATAACATCAATCTATTAAGAATTCGACAAAGACTAATTGAGAATGTAAAATAATTGCAGTTATAGACTATACAATATTTTACAAATGGCGAGACAGGCCTCATTTACTCACGCCCCGGCCCTCTTTTCATTTCTCCTTCGCAAGTCATTTATGTTCACTATGAGGCGAAATCGGTTTTCAGACACCATGCTTCTGACTTTCTCATGATATACACCTTGTTCTTGCTGTAGTGAAGAAGTCGGGAGGTGTAAGGTAGCCATCTAGGCCTACTTTATTTAAAAGATATTTAAACTACTGCTGAACCTTTCTCAGTAAACCCAAAATTTCAGGAAACAGGGATAAAAGTCAACACTAAACTACATTTGTTTCTGAACATACTCAAGTAAAATCGCTTTACACAGCCTACTGAACAAATACATCCACATTACATTCTTAAACCAACGTCTCTGTGTAAGGCTTAGTCTGGTTTACTTTTAGTTGGTGCTTTGGGTTTTAACATCTCTGTTTATTTGTCAATTTTGTGACAAGGATTAGGATTACATACATCATCATCCAGAAAGTCCAGGTATTCTCTTTGTGCCTCTCTCAATTCGAGATCCTCAAAGCCTCCGTCCATCTCAACCTGAAGGACTGTAACCGAAGGAATGAGCAGTTATCCACGCAGCCGGAGCATCTAACTACCCTATCAGCTTGGACAGGCGCACTTAAATCTCATTGTCGCGCACAGGTGTTTTTAAATTATCAGATCCTGAACACACTGTTTCCGCATTTATAGCAATAACATCCGAGGCTTAGAGAACCACTTGGACAGACTCAATACGGATGTTAAATAAGTAGGCTTATTATAACAACACGATGTTATATAGGGATACAAATAAGGTAGCGAAATGTGGGTAACTTTGAGAATATCCATGACTGGAAGGTCAAGCGTTCATTTACAATGTCACTTGGGGGCGCTGCTTCGGTTTAGAACCAAGGCTGTAGTGTGTGTAGACAGTAGCTCTGCTGACTGCTATAGAGCCTCTCCCCAGTTGCATGATAAAAATCCAGTAGGATTCATATACGTAGGCTACATGATCCGAAATTGATCATTTATAGCCTATAGACCTGAAGAAAGCTAGCAAGCTAGGTTTTTTGTTGTGTAGTGTATCCGTTTTTAAGTGCCTGCCTTCAGGCTCTTTCTACCTAATTATTATTTTTTAAATAGTTAAGTTATTAGGGTGCAAGGGTAAAAATGCGAGCAGCAACTTTCGATCTAGTGTTCCTTAAAGACTAGTAAGAACAGATGATGTGCGTACAAAATGCCAGGCATGGGTTTCCAGTTTGTCTTCCAATACCGCCTGTAAAAACAATTTCCGGTTTGTATTTTGCTTCCAACTTAAGAGTGGACATCAAATTTGTATATTCTCGTTTTACGTAAATTCCATAAAACAAATGTCAGACGTATTAAGGTGGATATGTTGGTGGTTATGTCATTTAAAATGGATTCTGTTTAGTTTATTTACTGGTACAATTAGTGAGAGCAAGTGAATGAAAACTATTTCATTTTATTTTGAGACTCAAAAAACAAACAGGAAATGTCTTTGATTGCTGCTCCCTAGTCGGTGGCAATGCTTCGTGTGAGCAAGTGCGTGCGGATCTCTAGATTCGTTCAGTTGACTGCGGCGACAGCTATTTCGGCAACATGGGTGACGTTATGGGAATAATTACTTACGGATACTAGTTTACAGGGAAACACAAAAAATGGCAGAGAGGTGAGTCTGAATAATTGTTCCTCTAGTAATGTTCCCCCGCGAACTCTGGTTATTTAACGTAATGTGTTCCCTACTCGGGGCGGATAGCTGAACATCAAGGAATCAACGTCTAACGTTACTAGTTTGTGGTGGCGATAGAGCGTTATGTGGTTTGTTAAACCACCACCAGGACAACATCCACTGGTCCAGTGTTTCTGTTGACCGTAATACATTTCATTTTTCACCAGATAATGTCCACCCGTTTGCTATTTCGGGTGTAACTTTAACGGTATGTGTCAGAATTTAACGTCAGCGTTACTCAAGCTCGATCGTGATAACCTGATGCTGTTTGGTCCGACCTGCACCTGTCCTTTTTGATCTTTTATCAGGCTTTATCTCTCAGCTGAGGCTGTATCTACCCCATAGCTACAAATACGGTAAATATGTGAAATAAAAAAACAAACTCATTCATGGAGCCATAACATGAGCAGGACAGCGCTAGCTAGCAGTATTTTTTCAGAACGTATCGATGATGGAGGCGCGCTCACACATAGTAGAAAACCAGTATGCAGTGGCGCGAGAAAGCGATTAGGAACCCCTGGAACGACATGCTTCGAGACAGAATACTTGATTATAACCAATCTGGCTCTGCAGCCTTCATTTTATTCTATGTACCACATTTAAGAATGCATACATTTTCTCAATATCTCATTCTGCCGCAATGGCCTTAACGCCAAGGATTATAATGTAAGACTTCATTGTAATAGAGAGGGCCACATATTCTCCTTAACAAGCCAACCAGTCCGAGTTAATAATAGATGTGAATATAAAATTGTGTAGCTCCGGTCATTCAGGCATATGAAAATCACAACAGTAATTTTTCTCGTGAAGGTTTAAAGCGTTATGCAAATTAAAGCATCTACCCAACAGTCGTGTTCTGCTACCTGCTCTGATTCTACTGTGCACATCAGGAGCACAATATCCTATCCTGGAATAGAATGTGCGACTGATATGAACAAAAAATCGACATGGCTTGCTGTTTGAAACTGAGAGATAATAGGAATTATGCAATGTTGTGTTATGGAATTGGCTGTCCCATGATATTTGTTAGTGTCACATCACACTTAAGCTCTATTTCTATCATAATAAGTAGCCTACAGGAGGTGATATATGTAGGTAAGTATGCCCCCTCAAAGAGCTATACTGACAGGGAAGGCACTGCCCACCCATCATTTTCCTGTTATTGTCAAAGGGAAAGCTCCCCTGGGTAGTTATTAGCTGGGATGCTCATTCTTTCATCTATTTTCAAGATAGTATTTAAGTCTCGCCCCCAAAAAGTTGGTACTAAGAATAAAGAGTTAGTGTGCTGCTCTTATTGCTGCCATGTAATTATTAAGTGTGATAATTGGTTACATGTACATATTTTTCAAAACATGCATGTTACGCATGCATGTTTTTCATGCACGTTACGCAGTGATGTGGGACTTGTGTAATGTAAGCAGGCTACTTTACAAGCGGGTAGAGCTGAGGAATGGCTGTGGCCAACAGACAGTCCAAGAAGCAAAGTATTGGAAACTGTAGATCACCAGTTGTGGGTTAGCATGCCTGTGGTCCCCAGTGTGCTGACTGTAAATCCAGCTCTCCTGCGTCCTGTCTGAGCCAACATATGTACAGACTTTAAATGACCTACAACTGTCAACCATGTCTGACCTTCGCACGATGGTTTACTCAAACCTAGTAGTAGGTCAGTGGGCTGCAATAAGGCGAAATCGAAGTCCAGCTCCAGCATAAATGTTGGTTTCACCAATTGCCGTCGTTTATGTGTCTGTGTACGTGTGTGTGTGTGTGTGTGCGTGCCCTTCGTATTTTTCAAACTACTGTGTTTGTCCACAGATAATTGTGTTGTTTTGCTCTTCTAGTCCTTAGTTCCAGTTGCTTAGAGCAGTGTTCTGTGTCATTCTGTGAGTCCTGCGCTGGCCTTCAACTAGCCTAGTTCTTTCCCCCTCATAGCCTGAACACTGATCCATCCCATCCCATCCAAGAGTGACACAATGTGGCTCCAGTCTGCAGCATTGTTCAAGCGTTGTGTCGTGGACCCTGATGGCTAAGGCCTCCAGAGACTGTGTATTGTGATGTTACAGGTTGATGTTGCATCACAACAGCCTTCAACCACATGTTTGTATTTCGTACAATAAATGTTTGCCAAGCAGTAGCACCTCAAGGACATCAGTGCTGATAAGAAGTTGACGGTATGCGTCCTGGTGTTGCAGTGTCACACTGTTTCTTTTTGTAATATCCTGTTTTTCTTCATGTCGACTCCCTTGGTCCCTTTTATTACCCGGATCTGAAGCCATTAGCTCCTCTCTAGGCCCGGTAAGAGACCTGGCAGTGGGTCGATAGCCTGAACAGTTGGGGGTGAATGGGAGGGGGAAGGCAGGAGAAATGGAGGGAGGGAGTATGTTAGCGAAAGAAAAGGGTCTAGAACTGATGATGAACGAAACAGACATCGCTGAATGATCATGTTGATAGACTTGGGTCCGCGTAGAATCGGGATCGTGTTGTGGAGAAAATAAGGGGGGGGGGAGATTTAAATACATCATGAATAATTCACAAATGTTGTACTTTGAAATTGTACGGCCAGAGTAGTTTAAATTTGAATTTGAGCGTGAGCTGACTTTGACAACGGATGGAGGGGGAGAGCGATGGCGGAGTATTGACTGACGGCGGGGGAGGGACACAGATAGGGCTTTCTCCCTATAATAGGATTACTGTGTAAATGTGTTTGTCTGAAGAGCTGTCTCTGGAGAACACCTCATCTGCTGGCAGGGCATCCAAAACAGAAGGAGGGAGCATGGAGGGAAAAGGGGAGTTTGGAGAGGGAGCACTTAACAGTAGTAGGCGTTAGAAAAGGAACATGTGAGAACTTAAAAATCCCACAGTTCTGGAGTTCGGGAAGCCCAAGTGGCACCCGTTGTAACAGACTGCCAACACACACACACACACTTTTCTTTTTTAGAAGGCTCGTACACTGGAACAAGATAGATGGGTAAAGAGATGGCTGGTGCTGAGGGTTGGGGGAGAGATGTTTTGGGATGTGCTAAAAAGAGGAGGGAGAGGAAAAAGGCAGAATGTGAGGGCACATCATTGACCCCTTCTTTCTCTCTGGCCCACACTCATGTATGTCGTCCCCCCCCCTCCCCCCTTGACCCACCATGTGTTCCCTTTTGAAACTGCAGAGGTATTATATTCTCTCCGATCCGTCCCTCAGCCCCCTTCTATCTCTACCCCCCATGTCTCTATTGAGATGTCAAGAGACCAGCTGAAACCAGTGGTGGTGCCATGTCCCCCTCTCTCTTCCTGCACTCTTGTTTGGCGCTCCGTAGCAGCCACCATCCAGCGGGCTGCCTGCCTTGCTGTATCGCCCTCGATCTCTCTCCCACTCACCCTCTTTATCTCCCCTCACTCATTTCCTTTACTTTTCCTCCCTCGCATGCTCTCTGTTATCACACTATCACCCCTCTTCCCTCCTCCCTCCAACAGCCTGATCCCCATCCCTCTGCCTTTGTGTTGTGTGCCAGTGGTGTCTGTTTGTATGCATGAGCAGCAGTGGGGCAGCACAATGTGATAGCATGGTTAAGCAAAATCCCCCCGGCCCATTCTCATTCGTCACGAATAGAGTAGGTCATCATCATTTGGGGTTGGGAAATGAATCGGTTGCCTGGTTTGTTTACGTTTATTACCAATGTATCAGAGGTATTGTGCGCCAGAATAACTTTGTCAGTCCCAGGTAGTGTAGGGCAGTGTGCTGGGTAGGATTTCCCCTCTACGCTAGTTTACTCCAGCAACTAATAAGGCGTAGTTTATCGTTTCTAATTCTAACCTGTGTTTCCCCATGCTCCCATGTTCTCTTCTTCCGAACCCCTCCCACCCCTCCCACCCCTATGCTTGCTCAGCCTCTCTCCTGTTCTCCACCCTTGTCATACTGTCACGTTCCATTATCTGTTCCACACTGTGTGTGTGTGTGTGTGTGTGTGTGTGTGTGTGTGTGTGTGTGTGTGTGTGTGTGTGTGTGTGTGTGTGTGTGTGTGTGTGTGTGTGTTTAGGTGTTTGCGTGTTTCTGTGTGGACGCAAAACAGGGGGGAAACAAAAAGCCCTGCAGATTTTTGGTCCTGTACTCTCAACAAGACATTGCCAGTTCCACCATATCTCCACTGTGATTCGGTTTGTTAGCCTTGCGGGCCAAAAATTCTTAAAATAAATTCTGGTGGCTTTAAAGTCATGTTAGTCTTGCTTACCAACATGCAGATTTTGCAATGACAATTTTGTATGAAACGTTATTTTTTGGAACACAAACAGTCCAATTGTCCTATTGTTGCAGGATTTTTTTTTTTAGGTGGGGTCTCAATTTGATATAAGGGTTGGCATTTGAATTCTCTCCCTCTGACCACTTACTGTAGACCACTTACTGTAGACCACTTACTGTGACTGACAGCTTGATTAAGGGTGTAACTGCAGCGCACACGCTCATGCAAATCTTCCCTTTAGTCTACTGGCTGCATTATGTGTCTTTGACTGAATTTATAGTGGTGGATGTATTTGCATGGCTCGTTTTAAGGCGCAGGAATACCGCATTTTTATACTATTATGTTTTTTTTTATATAATGAAGGGGCCGTGGAAAGAGGGTAGGGGGGGATGAGAGTATGTGGGGGCTGATGAGACTATTTTAATTAGCCACGCTGCCGTTTGAAGAACCAATCAGCCTCACACACACACACACACACACACACACACACTCTCTCTCTCTTGCTTGTTGTCACCCAGTGAAAATGAGACATTCCCCAATTCAGAGGGTGGGGTGGGGTGGGGGCCAGTGTAGCAGGACAGGGGACCAGAGAAACAGGCTTTCATTTGTACAGAATTAACCAATTCTCTCATTCCCTCCCTCTCCCATCCCTCCATCCTTCAGCTCTGCTGCTGCCTGCTCCCATCTCTCACCTCTCACACCCACCTGCCAGAGTGCATTTCTCACATGCAGATAGGACTGTGGGGGGGTGGGGGTGGGGGGGGGGGCTGTGGAGGAAGGGAAGGGTCTAGCAGACTCAAGCAAAAAGGGAACGCCGAGTAGATAGGAGAGACAGGCCTGAACATGAAGTGGAGATGCTGAAACAGAGAGATAAAGGGAAGAGAGAGCAGTGTCAGCTCTTGGGGAATGGAGGCTTTCAGAACAGGGCCAGTGCCATGGCAGCCTGGAGGAGCCATGTTAGTCCTGACACATAATGTCAATCTCAAGTGCCCTTCCTGTCAGCTGATGCCCTCTTACTGACTCAAGAGGGCTAGCGTCAAAACTATAGTGTGATTGCACATGCGCATGTTTGTGTCTGTATGTGTGTGTGTGTGTGTGTGTGTGTGTGTGTGTGTGTGTGTGTGTGTGTGTGTGTTTGTGTTCGGTCAGGAGGCGGTGTACATATTGTTCTTATCGGGTGTGAGCAAGTAGACTGGTTTGCTCCCATGTTGGCAAGCCATTTTTATGAGAACACAAGGCTTGTGGTGTGACTGTGAAGTAAGAAATATAACAGGCCAAACATTGCTATCATTGTGCTGAGCTGCTATACTGCCTATAATGATCTTATCTGTCAGTGTCCGTTTCCATTGTTTACCGAAACATAGGCCTGCTGCAGGCCTCACTGGTAAAATCTGTCCCATCTGTCTAGGATTGTGTCTTTCATCTTGTGGAAGCATCATGTGATTGCCCTTTACTGTACTCATTCCCTCATTATCCCTCTCTTTAAGATGGGCCTAAGTGTGAGGGAGAGAGGAGACTGATCTGTCCACATGGCTTTCCTCCCGATTCTCTCCATCTGAAACAGGGCATGCTCCTATTTCAGAGACCATTGCTTCTGATTGGTCCAAGGGCTTTAGGGAGGGGAGGTCAAAGGGGTTAAACAGCAAGGTCAAAGGGTCATCTCTGACGCTTTGTCCTGAGGTATCGTAAACCCACTTCAAAACAACGGTCACCCAATCAATACCAGGAGTAAATCCAGCTTACCGTTGCCTCCATCTGCAGAATTCCCACGTGTGTGTGCGCGTGTGTGTGTGTGTGTGTTTGTTGGCAGATGGGCTGACTGGCTCCAGGGTACCAGCTGATGCTATGACCCTGTTCATCTCCTTCAATACAGCTGGATCCATACACTGGTTTCCCACATGCGCGCACACACACACACACACACACACACACACACACACACACACACACACACATGTCGCCACCACGCCCACGCTGCCCACGCTGTGATCAAACGTTTGACATTGGTTATCTAGAGTCCCGGGGCGTAAACAGCCTGAGGTGGGCACCGAGAGTCAGCCGGCGCTGGCTTGCACCTTACTCCTCCACCGCACCCCCGTGCCATATTCCAGAACACGTTCTCAAGAGCGACGAGTCCTGTTTTTTTTTTCTGGAAGGTATAAATAGGTCAAGGTTTGGTCTCCTCAGATTGCACCTGGCAATCATGTCCAAGGAGGACCTTCTGGACCTATCAGAACGCCCCCTCAGGCAGGACTGCAGGAGAGAGAGAATTAGAGTCAGGCAGGATAGCCTCACCAACAGGGTTTTAGGCTTTTATAATCCTTGCATGCCTATTTGTCGGGACCAGAATTTACAAGTCATTACATGCATGCATCAGTGTGTAATTCTTGTCAAAGATTATAACTAAAGTGTGTGCTTGTTTAATGTGGATTAATTTCTGTATGTAATATGTGTGTGGTAAATTTTCTGACACATGGCAGATGTATACTCACAAGGGTTTTAAAATTGTAGAGGCTGTTGTTGCTAGGAGACCGTCTCTGGCGGCCTTTTTGTACTCAGAAACCTTCAGTATAATCCCCACCGCAATTGTGCGTGCGCACAGGAAACACGCATGCACACCAGCAAGCAGCCCTTTGGTCAATTTCCCTTACTGTAATTAGTCAGGGATCCTATCCATTGATTCAGCCTTCACTGTCCCTGTCACTCATCATGTTCTCTCTAGCTTTCTCCCATGCATAATCTCTTTCACACACGCACACACACACGCACACACACACACACACACACACACACACACACACACCCCTTGTTGCCACCTGAGGGAGATTGATGATCGATGGGTTGTAAGAGCATTATAGACATGTAGTTGTGCTTGCTAGCTGAGGTCATTTCAGCTTTCCACTTAGGATGAGTCAATGCTATGTGTACTTTAGAATAGCGCACACACACACACACACACACACTCCCCCACACTGTGCACTGCTTGGGTCCTAAACATTGGTACGAACACACAGCAGCCCCGCTGTCAAGAGGCTCTCTCCAGTATGTTAATGTGCTGCTGCTGCTATTTTTAGTGGGTGGGCGAGAGGTCTGGATCTGGCTGCCAGATCCCTGTAGCTCCCCTGAGACCTCCACACCACCTGTGAAGGGAGAGAGGCCAAGAAGCAGTAGGACGATTGAAGGGGGGGGAGGGAGAGGAGAAAGGGCAGAAAAGAGGAATTCAGTTACAAGACAAAAAATGAATTGAGACATGGACATATTAGCCGTATTTCCTTGAGTACTCCAGTAATGGTGAAGGAGTGTGTGGGTAGAGTATGTACTGCAGAATTTGAATTATGTTGAACCGTTAAACCTAGGCTTGTTCAACCAGAAAAGATTAGTTATGTCCTTGTGAAGACTTCCAGTCCCAGAATTCATTATGTTATTTGTTCCCTGCCAGATATACATCTAAGTGCAGCTTCCCTTTTTAACCTTTGTGATTCCTAGCAAACCACTGCCATTAGCTGGTAGTGAATCAATTAGTTGTTTCCCCCCCAAAAAATTACACATAACGCTTTCCAGCAGTCTGTTACTTGCTGTGTTGCAATGCAAGGTTCTGATTATCCAGAGATATTAAACTGCCTAACTGACATGGTCCGCTATGTTGGTTTATTCAATCTTTTTTTAGCCACCATGGTAGGGATTTATTCAAGTATGCATGCATACATGTTTCCATTCATTTGGATCAGTCCTTCAACCCTTATCAGTACAACACTAGTGATGATAACAGCATGAAAGTACAAATAAAAATGCAATGAACACCTTTTAAACAAAGACATGCAAGCATACGATGTCAGTTTTGGCTGTTATAAAAAGAGTCATTTACCTGAATAAGAATAGGCCAGTTTACGTCTCGGAACAAGAAAACAACCACTATGCGTGAGGTGGGTTGTAAAAGAGACTGTACATTGGTTCCGATTGGGGTCACGGAGCTCAAAGAGCCCCAACGTGTTCGTATGCAGTTTTTGCATGACTTACTGTGTGTGGCATGCACATATGGAAGGTCTGTTCATGCATTAATGGTCATATGGTGAAAACATCTTGCCTACAATGTTTAGTGCACATGTCACACACATGGGTCTTGCCAAGTGTGTGCTGTTAATGGTAAAGTACAAGATTTGTGTTTCTAGCCGGTTTGTTTGTATTTAGCCTTGTATTGCTAGTGTTTGGATGGTAGCTGTACATTAAGATTGACTACTCTCTTCAGCTACTTTGACGCATTGTTTCACAGACTGTCAGTGTCTGTCCCTGGAGATTTCCCACCGGGCCATTGAAACTAGGGCTGATATTATCAAGAAATACATTTTATTTTATTTTGGAAAGTGGTTTTGGAAACCTTGACCCACCTCCATCATGAGCCATTTTTGTTGTAGCCTTTGACTCTCCTTGAGACTAATTATCACTGCAACATTAGCGTTTACTTTAGTTCAACTTCCAATGTTAAGTTCCCCTAATCCCTTGAATAAACACAATATGAGAGTTTATGAGAAATTGTTTTGAATTTATTCTTAAACATCTGCGCCCCATCACTGGCTGCATTAAAGGTTGTTTTAACAGAGCTCCTGACTGTACTTGTATTCTCTTAAAGGGTAGCACCATGGCTACATATGGCTGACAGGCTAGCAACCCAGAGCCAACTCCTTCTACCAGGACTCAGTTGACCCTAAATGTTTTACCGGAAAACATTATCTTTTACGTTGAAGTGTTTTAAAACATTTTTAAAGTTTGTAAAATGTAAAGATGTGACTAGTTACAAATAAATCATTGTGTTGCAATCACTTTCTAACCTTGCAGTAACTCATTGTCACAAGCTTGCCTTTTACTGGTTCATAGAAGAGAAGCCAATTATCAATAAATAGAAGTGCAACAGAACTTGTTTTTTATTTTGTATATATTTTTTTATAAAATAGAAATTTAAATATAACTCAATTGCAAATATTAAAGGGATATTAAAAAAATGTATATTAGGGGATGGTGACAGCCCTAATAAAAACAATTGACAGATCGTGAGAGGAAAGCCGTTTCAGACGCTTGGAGGTATTTTCATTACGTCTTTGTTACAGTATCTTTTATCCTCTCTCATAAGAACACCTCTATATTATTGGTTGGCCAGTTAATGAGCATGTCATCTGTGACCTTTGGTAATTACCATCTCAGGCTGACAATATCCCCCGGAGGGAATGTAATTCCCCAGCACCTCGCGCCATTCCGTTCAACCTCCTGGGAGAATAGCGCTGTATGATAAATTCGATTTTTGTCGCCCACGCAAAATGTGAAAATTGAATAGATTGATGTGATGAAGAAGAGCTGGGAGAGGCAGATGTAGGCTCACAAAGATCAGATCCACACAAACACTCCAACACAAACTCCCAGGGCCCCGGGCAGCTCTGCCAGAAGGTGCGTCTGCCTCGGCTGTGCTCCTGAATCGAAAGACTGGCCTTCTAGGGAACCTGGCGTTCAGTGTCTATCTATGTGCTGCCACCCAGAGAGATGTATTTTCACAGCCCTCACCGCCAGCCTTTAAAATACATCACCTCCGACCTCCCCAGTGATCCCCAGACCCTACAGTGTGGGTTCCTAAGTCTATAGGGAGCAGCCTTCTGACGCAACACTACGACATGGTAGAGAATCAGAAGCTCTGGTTTCAGCATCCAACACAGGCCTCAGTGACAGCCCTGACAAGCTGTTTATTCCGGTGGACCCAGTAGCTGTAAGAAGGATGAGTCAAATCGCTGTGTGCGTTTGTTTGCGTGTGTCTGTGTGTGTTGACATCTCAGCTGCCAGCTCCTTGCACACACCAGAGAGATGACATGTGTCATCTTGCTCATGTCCTGTCAACCCATATCTGGCCTTCCTTTAGGAGAAAGATTGTCAGTGTACGTTCATGGCTGCCAATTTGAACATCAACGTTCTTTCAAGATGACTGTGCAAAAACAGTATGTGTGCTCTACAATCGAACATTTCCCTAATTACCAAGCAGTGATTGAATTCAATTCCCATGGAACTCTTTGTTCATAATGGGGACCGTTTCCTGTTGGTTATTCTTAGATAAATAAGCATTTTACTTTGAGATGCTTAGCCACAGGGCCAGGTTTAGCTGTGACTCAAATGAAGTGTGAGTGTGTTGTTGTGTTTGTGTGTAAGTTAGAGAGCAGCAGATTCTGGCCATGCATTTAACATGAGGCAGCATGAGACTGGACTGGAGCAGCCATGAATCTTTCATTACAGCCGAAAAGAGGGAGAAGATTTCAGCCAGTTCTGCCTGCGTGTGTGTGTATACGTCTGTGTGTTTGTGTTTGGTAGTAGACCTATGCTGGGGGTTTGTTAGTCTGTGTGTTTGTATGTAACAGAGCGGGTCTGATTGTCACAGTGGTGATTTGTTGTGGTGCAGCACTGGTCCCAGCATCAGTAGGCAGGGCCAGAGTGGGAGACAGACATCCAGCCTCAGGGCGGGGACACACCACCACCACCACCACCAGGCCCCCGTGTGTGTGTGTGTGTGTGTGTGTGTGTGTGTGTGTGTGTGTGTGTGTGTGTGTGTGTGTGTGTGTGTGTGTGCGTGCGTGCGTGCGTGCGTGCGTGCGTGCGTGCGTGCGTGCGTGCGTGCGTGCGTGCGTGCGTGCGTGCGTGCGTGCGTGCGTGCGTGCGTGCGTGCGTGCGTGCGTGCGTGCGTGCGTGCGTGCGTGCGTGCGTGCGTGCGTGCGTGCGTGCGTGCGTGCGTGCGTGCGTGCGTGCGTGCGTGCGTGCGTGCGTGCGTGCGTGCGTGCGTGCGTGCGTGCGTGCGTGCGTGCGTGCGTGCGTGCGTGCGTGCGTGCGTGCGTGCGTGCGTGCGTGCGTGCGTGCGTGCGTGCGTGCGTGCGTGCGTGCGTGCGTGTGTGTACGTGCGCGTGCGTGTGTGTGTGTGCGTGTGACTCATGCAGCCGTATGTTCTTCTCTGCTCCAAGCCAATCAATGGCTTGTGGGTGTGGTGGCGGCAGCAGCAGCTGCAGTGGCTACCAACATGGCTGTAAGGCACCGCTTATCACTCCTGCTGCCGGCCTCAGATCTGGCCCTATGCCTGCCTGCTAAATAAATTCCCTGCTTCTGCCGTGGATTCTTTCCTTGGGTCTCTTCTCTTTCTACGACTCGTCTTTTTTTCTTTCATCCCTGGCCTCTCTTTTTCCGTCTCTTTTCCCGAGCGTGGGCGTGCATTGACCGTAAAACTCCACAGCCCGATAGTGGGTGTGACACTCCGCAGGGCTGCTCAATGGCTGTGGAGACTATTTCTGTGTGTGTGTGTGTGTGTGTGTGTGTGTGTCCGTCAGATCTAGGGTGTTCTGTTGCGTGTCTCAGCCAGAGCCCCCCCATACCTCAGGGCAACTCCCTGCCTCTTCTCTGTAGATGCTGCTGAGACTGCTCTGCATCATGCTTTCTCTCACGCTGGTTATCTAGATCTGCCCCATCTCCCTCCCTGCCTCTCTTTTTCCTGCTGCAATCATTGTAGCACTACTGAGCAAAACATAGCATTTTGTCTGTAGACTTTTTGTCTTTCATTTTTTGTTATTTTTATTTCATCCACCTACTGAACAATTGTTCCATATTATCCTTTTATTAGGATGCTCCTGTGTATGCTTGCATTGTGTATGCTTATCATATAAGCAGAAGCCATTCTGTTTATTTGGTAAGTATAAAAATATGTTAATCATTTTGAGCTGAAAAGCATAGCTGCCTTACAGCTTTAGCACAGTGGCTGTGCCTATTTGTAGCAGCATCCTTTCAAAAGATGGCCAGCAGCCTGACCAACAATGGAGCTGCTGGTCTTTTTGAACAGAGAATCACACCTCAAAACGCTCTAAGGGTGTGTGTGTGTGTGTGTGTGTGTGTGTGTGTGTGTGTTTGGCTGTGTTTGATGATGGGGGGGGGAGTAGAGTTGCTGTAAATGATGATTGGTGCTACATAAATGTCTTGTCTTCTTTGTGGATGCATACTTCCTTGTGAAGGAAATAGACCATGGCTGGTGTAAAACTACACCGCTATATATAGCCAATGTACCAGTTCAATTCCCCTCATTGTTATTATTGTATAGGCCACCCCGCCCTAGCTGTGTCTCAGTATGTATGTACATGGCCGCTATGCAGTTCGGGCCAGATTCACAGTATGTGCTCAGCCTCTTAATGTTCCTCCGTGGTTGTGAATGCCACATAATCACATTCCCTCTTCTGTGCCCCTGTGCCAGCAAAGTGTCTCACCCTGGACCAAGCTTTTAAAAATCTCTGCATGGGGAATTGAATATGGCTCCTTCTTTTCCCCCAGCCGGCAGCCTATCATTCCATTTTCCACTGATCAGAAAGCCAAGTGAAGAAGAAATGCGTATGCTAATGAAATGGAGAGAAAACACAAACCTCTCGCAGCCATTCCAACACCCCCCCTTGCAAGAGTGGAGCTCAATTAGAGTGTGGGTGTTTTGTTGGATGGCTGCTTGACTGTTCTGATGTTGTGCCTTTAGAATATCTGTGTTGTGAATGTTGTATTTAGGCTCTAAATCCAATGAAAAGGAAAAAATTGCCTTATTCAAAACATCCCTGGGATGTGAATGTAATGTTGCTGTTCTTAATGTTCAGGTAGACGGCTGTACAGCGTCCTTCCAAATAGCACTTGTGAGTGATGTTTGAGTCTTTTTGTGTGTTGGTTCCGGTAGTTAAAGCTCAGCAATGTGTGCCCTCAGGGATCAGACATTGGGACCCCTGGTATGTTGCTGAATATGGTGTGCCAAGCAGTGCCAGTGGGATTAGGGACGTTTCCTGTGTTCACCAGCTCCCGTCTGCCTCGCTGTCAGCCCCTTAAATATTTCATCCAGTCAGCCAATGGTGCAGGTTGCCGGGGCGGGAGAGGGGAAGGGCCCGGTGCTGGGAACACCGTCAGTGGGCCTCTGGGAACAGCATGTCACCGGTAAGGCAGAGAGAGAGAGATGGAGACACAGATCTCCCTTGGCATTTCGCAGAGCCGGGGAGCAGCCTGTGTTTTCCCCAGCAGCAGTTGTCCGTCTCCTCCTGAGGGAAAGGTCAGCCTGGCCTGGGAACGCCGGGAGCCTCCATGGGAAGTGCTCGGGATTCTGACAGCAAATTCCACCCCGTCTGTCAGGCGGAATGGTTGTTACAATGTCTGGGGAATGTTTGGTATGGTGTGACTAAGGCCTCAGTGGAAACGGTTTAAAAATACTTTTTACATTGATAGGGTTATGGAAAGTGGGCGGGAGATTCCCTCTCAGATGATGGGTGTGATCCGAAGACAAAAAAGGATTTGTCTAGCCTTCCCTCTCATCTACAGAACAGAAAGTTAGTATTTCCACTATGCAGTGACCATGGATGGGATCACAAGATGCAGACCAGTAATTCCTGTGTGGATGTAAGCTCTTGGTGGGGTGGGAAAGGGGGGCGGGGCTTCATGGGGGCTATATTTTGGGAGCATGGATCCAGACATTATTCTTCAAAATATAACGTATATGATAATGTCCGCTTGTTGTTCCAATGACCAAACAGTAAAGCCAGAATGTTACCTATTCTTTACCTAACATTAAACAACGTAAACCTTACTGTCCTCCGCTTATAATGAAAATAAGCGTCTGCGTCTAGCAGGTGCCATTTTGACAACATTGCAGACTTGCGCTGGAGCACCTGTTGTGAGCTTCGCACACCAGTGCAAATTAGTGCTCCAGCTCGCTGTGTTAGATTGAAGTATGCGCGTCACTCTGAGAGAAGCAAGAACAGACCTCCGTTCTACTGAGCGAAAAATAAAGATTTGAATAGGAGAAACATCAGAGCTTGAAAGCGAATTTAAGCAGAAATAGATCATATAAAATTAAAAAAGATTGGAGACTGCTTTTGTATTCATATTTTTGGCCGTAAAATGTAGGCCTTTGGTGCGGTGGTAAGGATTTTGCCATGTTAGTCCGCCACAATACATTACCAGTGGAAACATGTAATAATGTTATGCACACATGAATGTAGCAAGCCACAGAGTGTTTAATGAAAGTCTACCAGAGGGAGAGTTTATGAAAATAATAATAACTTCTTTTTTAAGTTGCTAAAATTGCTATTTCAAAGCCCCATTTTGTTTCCTTTTGTGTAGTTCACGGTCAGATTGAAGACATGAGTTGCCGTGGCAACATAGCCCATCTAGAAACTGCTCTTTCAAAAGCTAACGTTAACTAAAATAACATCCGAGTATATCAGTGGGAAGTTAATCATTTTTCGGCATTGTTTGGAACAATTATTTTACGAGTGAGACCTAGTACTAGTACTACACCTAGACCTTTTAAAGTAGTTCAAAAATAAAAAACAAATACAACTTTTTGAAAGGGCAAATAAGTAAAATAAGCTGTAGGGAATTTTTTTTTTAATGATTTTGTGGGATCTATTCAGTAGAATTGTCCTTATACTAGACTTGAAACCAACTGAAAGCGACTATCTTGGATGCACTCAACAAAGCAACTTTGTTACCACGACAGTATAGTCTATTATAACCAGCCAGATCCTACCCTGGCAGACAAGAGTCTTCACACACAGAGACTGAGTTCCAGAGCAAAGCCTGTAGCTAGATCCAAAACCAGCAAGCCTCCCAGCATAAAACTGTCCGGATTCCCCCTGTCTGCTTGATTCCATCTCCCCCAGCCAGCATCCCAGTGGGAGCAGCCAGCTCCACAGCCCTGTTCACGGCCCTCTTTCTTGGGGCGTAGATTAAGCCAATTAATCCACATAAACACAAACAAAGAGCCAAGTGAAAGGAGAGCCCTGTGTTCCTCTGACACTCGGCCAAGGGGGAATAATCCCCCCGTGGAATGACGCAGAGGTCGCAAGTGCAAGGCGAGAACGGCCCCGGGTGAAAGCAGAGCAGAACGGAGCAGCTGGACCAGCCCGGCGTCTTGTCCATCAGGGCAGCCTGCCTCCTGAATACCCCAGCTTGGCACTGCTCACAGGCGTGAATGGGCCCATGGCTCGTTAAGAGCCCGGGTTTCACTGTTAGCTCGAGCACCAGGTCAACCACATACAGGCTTGGTTAAGGGGCCGAGCTGAGTATGAAGTCCTAGACTTGGTCTGTTCACAGGGTATTTTACCCAGGTCTTAGACCTAACACAACATGGGTTCAACCCACTCCTCCTCCAACAGAGCCTCACCAATGGGCGTGACCGTCTGTCCTGGTTGTCCTTGCTGCAGCAGTGAATTGAACGGGCCCATAAATATTGCTGAAGGAGACTTTTTAGTGTTTATTTATGAAGCCTCCCACTCACTCTCCTCAGCCCAGCTCTCCTCTTCAATCCTTCCCCCCCCACTCTCTCTTTTTTTCCTCTCACTATGGCCATTTCTCTTCTCTTCTTTTTTTTTTTAAGACTCTCTTCAACGCCCATCCCTCTCTGTTCCTCTCTCTATCTATATGCACCCGTCGTACCACGCAGGGACGTGTTTATTTCGCCGCGTGCTGTTGTCGCGCTGTAATCCGGAGGTAGCGTAGGCTGGCTCTCTAGCAGGACTGCCTGGTACAGTGAAAATAATCAGTGACTTGCTGCTCCACTCCTCAGGGATTACCATTGTTCTTCCTCGTAATCTCATTACAGGCGGTTACTTAAGGAGGCAGCTCTACGACCTATTCATGCAGCATCACGCACAACAAGCACCTATCAGGCTTTATGACTTCAGTGTAAGGTACAAACGGACACACACACACACACACACACACACACACACAGTCCGGCATCCTGTACCGTAAACTTAGACTCGACCTCTACGTGTTAAAACATTAAAATAACCTACAGATTGCCTTTCTCCTGTTTGAAATAAAATGCATTGGTTCAGATGAAATGCATGAAGACTGCAAAGAGGCGTTGCTATCCGTAGTCGTAGCTTAACAATACTGGATGGGAAATTCATTCGTTTTTTGTTTATATTACTGGATCTGGACAAAAAGAAATTTGAGGGGGAGGGGGGCATCACTTGTCAATATTTAAATATGTAGTCTCAGTTCATTGGATTTAAGGGCCTATGGTTTTTTGCTACCGTTTAACAGCGGTCTTGATCCAATCGGGTGCCGTCAGCATGCCTTCCGTCATGGCAGTAAGCAGAGCCGGAGAGAAGCTGTGCTCATGGCTGTGGAGTTTGGCAGAGCAGCTCCAGAGCTTCCTCTGAAGACTGGAGAGACAGCACGAAGCTCCCCTGTGTGGGGAAACAACTGCTGCGTACAAAGCACTCTGGCGTTCTCCTCCGAATGCACACACTGTCTCCTCCACGCAAACATACTCCACACACACTCCAAATCATACACACACACACACACACACACACACACACACACACACACACACACGCACGGCTGAAAAAACCCTAAGGGGGCTCGACTCCCTTTTCTTCTCTTCCCTTTTGTCTTTCGTTTCCGCCGCCTTTCTTCGTGTTGTCACGGTGGTAATTTTATTCATCCGCAAACACCTGTTCCCCTCGCGTCTCCCACTCCTCTCCTTCTCTCCCCCCGCACACACTCTCTCCCCCCTCATCACCACATCTCCCTCTCTCTTATCCGTGCTGCCTTGTGCTGCTTTCAGTGCCTCTCTCCCCCGCTTCTGCCCCCCACCCACCTCTTGCTCTCTGCGGGTCTGTGCTGCATGTTAATGGAGGGTTTAAAATCTCTCTCTGTGTGTGTGGGTGTGTGTGTGTGTGTGTGTGTGTGTGTGTGTGTGTGTGACTACAGCGATGGTGCTCTCAGCTGAGCCCTCTCCACATGGCCAGTGACGGTCAGACGAGGCCCGTCCACGTGATGTAGGTCGCGGGTCATTTGGTGCATTTGGTGCACCCCTGCTGGACGCCTGAGCAAAACGACTTTGTGCTGCAACAGAGGGCGGCCCGTTAAGCCACTGGCTCACTTAAGCCCCTCTGGCTTCAGTGGTGCTGTTCCCAGCCTGGCCTTCTGCAGGGTAGGTTTGCATAGCACGTGTGAAAACGAGAGTGGAGGCTCCCGTGGCGGATCAACAAAGGCAAATGAATGGCATTCAGTGTTCAGGCCTGTCCGCTCACACAGGAGGCCGCCGCATGGAGAGATAGTCGGGATGCGATGCTGGGTGGCGGAGAATAGAGGTGATGGGGAATATGTGGAGGAGTGCTCCCCTGCCGACAGGTAGACACTGGAGATCTGGTTGGCCCAGATGCTGTAGATGTGGGGAGTGACAGCCAGCCAGCCAGCCAGCCAGCCAGCCAGCCAGCCAGCCAGCCAGCCAGGAGACGTGAGCTCACAATGCCCCCCATCAGCTGGCAGTGCCTCCCCACTGCCGAGCCCTACAATAGGCCCTGGGAGGCGGGCCTCTGCTGAGAGCTTCTCTTGGCTGCAAAAACAGCAGGACAGGGTGTGGGCACTGTGAAAGCTTGGAGGCGGAGAGGGAGAGGGAGAGGGAGAGGGAGGGAGGGAGGGAGGGAGGGAGGGAGGGAGAGAGGGAGAGAGAGAGAGAGAGAGAGAGAGAGAGAGAGAGAGAGAGAGAGAGAGAGAGAGAGAGAGAGAGAGAGAGAGAGAGAGAGAGAGAGGTGATGCGTGGGGGATGTGAAGAGGACAAGCAGAGTAGATAGCGAGGGATTCAATCGTTTTCTCTCCTCCCGACAGCGCAGGTGCGGAGGCCTGCGTGGCCGTGGGCGAGGATCATTTTACTGGCTCCACTGTAAAACAGAACAAACTAGTTAGAAGGAAATGGGGAGAGATGGAGGCAGAGTCATCACCTGTTTCCTGGCAGAGCAGACACACACGTGCACACACACACACACACACAAAACCATTGTACGTAGCAGCCCCCAGAACGTCTGACCTTTGGCTGTGGAATGTGGATTTCATGTTTTGCTGGGGAAGAATGTGGAGTCAAACCAGTTGTTTCTCTGTATGTAATCCGAGCCATTTCTTCACCCCTATTATTATGATGGGTTGGTCGGAGTAATGATGGAGAGGGTTGAGGGCTGCGGGCTGAGGTTTTGAGACACTATCTCTCACACACACACGCACACACGCACGCACACACACACACGCTGCCATTTCTCACCGCCCATTCTCATTTACACTCTAACACCTCTGACCCCCTGATGAGCATCATTTGTTATCATAATGTCATCTATCAGCCCATAGTTTCTCTCAAACACACACACACACACACACAAACCTCACCCTAGACACTCTCAAACACACACACACACACACACACACACACACACAAACCTTGCCCTATAAACTCTCAAACACACAGACACACACCCACCCCCACACACACACAGACACACGAACACACCTCGCCCTAGACACTCTTAAACAACCCGTCTAATTCATTCTTCTCTCCATCTGTCTTGTCCCGCTGCATGTTTCCCTCTCCCGTCACGTCAGTGTATCTTCTCCTTCTGTCCTCCCGTTTGGCCCGAGCTGTGTGATTCAGCCTTGCTCATCTCATCGTGTCTCTGGTGCCGTGCCAGCCTCTTTCCCCCTGTATGTCTGCTTTATCCTAAATGACTCCTTCACTCACAGCAGCAGGGGAGAGACCAAGCACCCCCCCCCCTTACCCCCCCCCCCCCCCGCCCCCTCCTCTGACTGACTGCATCAATCACCTATTAGAACTATTTCCCACTCCCTCCCCACCAATCAGCTGTCAGATCACCTAGACATCCGATCAGTCACCTACTGTAGTCCCCAGCAGCAGCATTTTCTGGCTGTGAGAGAGCTACGCTGTCAGAACTGGAATTACACACATTACTTTGGTGGCGTAGAGGTGACATTGAGCCAATAGAGTATTTGTCTCCTATGCTGGGTGACCCAATTCCAAGGCACTTTGATCAGCGGTAAGCTCTGAGGGTTCACACAGAGAAAAGGGGCCGCTGTCGAGCTAAATGTAGGACTAGCCTACCAACACCCTGACCAATTCCTAAGGGGCCGTACAGTTTTTCGTCTTGAAGCTGTAGTGCCTCTCTCCCTGCATTCCCAGCCCTGACCTCCCACCACCTTCCACAGACTAGCCTTGCTCTGTGACAGAGTGGCCTGCAGAGGCTGCATCCCCACTGGGGTCAGAGGACAGAGGGAGCCCCCTGCTCCATTATGCTGCTGATGAATAGGAGCCTTCTATGTCTACCTAACGTTACATCCCCCTCTCACAGACTCCTCCGGCCCCCCTCCCCTCCACCCTGCTCCTGCCTCACAGCCTCCTCTGCAGGTCAGAGGCCCTGGATTACTGCTGCCATAAATGAAGAGCTGTGTGTGTGTGTGTGTGTGTGTGTGTGTGTGTGTGTGTGTGTGTGTGTGTGTGTGTGTGTGTGTGTGCGCGCGCGCATTCGCGCGCGTCCTAGACGGATCAGATAATGAGAAGTGGAAGGGAGGGAAATGCGTTAGAAACGGGGTAAAGCCCAGCAAAGCAGAAGAGGCTGGGGCCGGAAGGGAAGAAAGGGGCAATCCAGGGGGACAGGACACATGATAGGGCAGCATCTGCTCAGACAGCCGTCCGCCGTCCAGGCTTGTAAAAGCATCGATCCTGGCTGGCCCCTGGCCGTCGGTAGGAGTATTATTATCCCCTGAACAGCAGAATGCACTCGCTCTCTTTACATAAACAGCCTAAGCCCCGTTACACACCTAATCATTCACAAATGGCCACCCCAGGCCCAGCCTGCGATAGAAGACTGGGACTGCGTAGCAGAGGCTGTTTGTGAGATGAACTCTTCAAATTGTGTGCCGGATTGTCAACTCCTCCTTGTCCTCGCAGACTAGCATCCCAGTGGATTTGCATTGGACTGGACTGCTGCTTTGGTCTACGCCGCACTAAGGCTGATGTGTGAATGCAGTATGCACGCGCACACACGCACACACAGATATGTACTGCAGTCGTATAACAACCACATGTGTGCTGCAACCTCTCCCTCCTGGTCGACTACCTCACATTGTCAGTCCTCTCCCCACCCCCTCTGTTAGTCCCAATGGTGATCTGCTGCATGCAGTGACCCTTGAGGACAACTGTGGGGACTACAGAGGGAGGAGGGGCAGGAGTATATATGAAAGAGATGAAAAAAATTGAGAGGAAAAGGAGATTGACTTGGGAATGGAGAACCAGCAGTTTTTTTTACCCTGATGGGGAACTGTGCGTGCGTGCGTGCGTGTGTGTGTGTGTGTGTGTGCATGCACACACTGTGTTTTTCAGCCTGCAGTAATGCCACTATTGATTTAGGGATCTGTGGTGGTTGATAGCCCTTAAGTTGAATTGTGTGTTGTATTTTAATGTTGGTCTGCAAGCGTTATGGCCTCCGTATTGACACAAGGTGAGAGAGAGAGAGAGAGAGAGAGAGAGAGAGAGAGAGAGAGAGAGAGAGAGAGAGAGAGAGAGAGAGAGAGAGAGAGAGAGAGAGAGAGAGAGAGAGAGAGAGAGAGAGAGAGAGAGAGAGAGAGAGAGAGAGAGAGAGAGAGAGAGAGAGAGAGAGAGAGAGAGAGAGAGAGAGAGAGAGAGAGAGAGAGAGAGAGAGAGAGAGAGAGAGAGAGAGAGAGAGAACCTGTGTTGACCTGGCACGGCCATGATGTGGCTGTCGACCTGAGTGGCGTGTCTTTGGCCCCCCACAGCTGCACACACACACACAGATGAGGTTTTAATGAAGAGATGTGGGGGCGGGACAATGGAGGCAGAGGGGAGGAGGGCTCCAGCCTCTAGCCAGACACAGGAGGATGAGGGGGCTACGGGGAGCCGTCACACACCACTGAACATTCTCTATTTCAGAGAACCGCTCTCTTTGTTTGTCTCTCCTCTCTCTCCTTGAGGTCCTCTCGTCGGTAGAGGCAGGGGCAGACGGAGGTGGCAGAGACGGGGTTAATGAGCAGACACACACACACACTGTCATTTACCACTTAAATCTAATTTGGTAAAGAGGGGGAAGGTAGGAGGAAGGAGGGAGGTAATGCAGAGAATGGTAGAGAGTTGGCAGGAGGGCACCAGTGCATAGCTCACCGGCATCTCCATCCTGTTTGATTGGATCTCTTCTTACACGAACATTCAAACGCACACAGCCTCCAGCCTTTCGCCCTCTGCTCCTCCAACCAGGGCGCATCTTCCTCCTGACCAAGGTGCAACAGTTTTAATCTTGATTAGAATCGGGAGTCCCAACGCTGCAGGGCTCTGCTCAGGGGAGCAGAACGAAAGACAGAGGCGAGGGGAGTGAAGGGCAAAAGGGAGCGGCACGCTCTCACCTTTCCCTGCGTTTGAGGGTTGACAGGCACCGGGGCTGTTTCAGTCTGCCACTGCCAGTTCATTATAGATTCTCACATAATGACACTGGGCCTGGAGCCAGGAGAAGGTGGAACCAATCTTGACTCGTCATTTGCATTCGGAGTGGCGCAAGAGGTGGCGCACCTACCTTTTAAAGAAGGACTGTGAAAAGAGCCCCTCCAGTCAAACCGTGTTTAACTTTGACAAAGTTACACACACACACACACACACACACACACACACACACACACACCGGTATTCCACGACTTAATGAGTTGGGTCACTTAGTGAAGCGAGCCTGCCCATCCTTCCTGCCCGACCATATGTGTGTTATGATTACAGGAAAAGCAGCTTATGTGGACAGGAGCGTGCGGGGGCTTTGAATCACCGCCACTTCCTGAAACCGCCTGTGCCTGCTGGTAGAGACTTAATGGGCATACCGTGGGTATTACCGCACGCCTCCAAACGCAACCGCGCTCAAATCAGTGCGCGCCTAATTAGACAGAGTGTCTTCTCTGGGCTGTGCGGCTGCAGTGCAAACACGCTCCGTGTCTGACTGGATGTATGTGAAAGCCTGTGTCAACACCGCTCAGTCACCAGATTCAGGGAAACCCTGTCCATAGATTATGTGAGCTTTGCTGCAGCCAGAGTGTGTGTGTGTGTGTGTGTGTGTGTGTGTGTGTGTGTGTGTGTGTGTGTGTGTGTGTGTGTGTGTGTGCGCGCATGCGTTTGCATTTATGATGCGGGGTCCAGCGTGAGAGATTTAAAGAGGGAGGAGGGTGAAACGGGGGGGGGACCGTGAGGAGCAAGAGAGTGGCAGGGATGGAGAGAGGGGCGGAGATAAGAGAAAGAGGGAGAGAGATGAACAGCCAGGGAGGGACAGGAGCTGGGGACAGCGATAATAATGGAATGTTGACGCACACACACACACACACACACACACACACACACACACCATAACTTACACTACAAAGCCTCCGTTTCCCAGCACCTACCCAGCAGAGGCACTGTGCCTGTTCTAATCTCTGTCACACACAGACACTCACACACTGCTGCTCTCACACAGCCACACATGCATCGGCAGAGGAACTTCGCCCTTAATCTGTGTGTCCTTGGTCCGTTCTTTGGTGAGGTCATGTGAGTGGCTCACAGTGGTAGTGGGGCCAAGGTGGTAGCAGCTCCGGAAGGCCCGAGGGAAGATGCCTTCTGATAAGAAGACACATCACAAACATTCTTATTGTGTGTGTGTGTGTGTATGTGTGGGTGTGTGTGTTAGAATTACCTTGTATGCTATAAATAAAGTGCACTGGAGAGAGCATTGTCTAGGAATGTAAGGTTCACATAAATTCAGCCTAATCATAAACTGGGATATTGTGAGATTGTTCACCACTGGCACTGTATTGATTCGCTTATCGATCCTCCAGTTGGCTGGTCACACATGCAGACCTGTTGGCCAGCCAAACCCATTACAGACATCTACAGCAAAGGTGTGTGTGTGTGTGTGTGTGTGTGTGTGTGTGTGTGCGTGCGTGCGTGCGTGCGTGCGTGCGTGCGTGCGTGCGTGCGTGCGTGCGTGCGCGCGTGCGTGCGCGCGTGCGCGCGTGTTAGTTAGACAGGACGGAGCCCAGTGCAGGGGAGAAGTGGACCACGCCTTGGTCTCGGTTTACACACACAACACGTGCCACCAGCACACCCGCCCTTCCACATAGGCCTAGTTCAGCCATGCCAGACGGGCTGGCTGTCTGCTGTGTGAAAGGTAACACAATCACAAGGGTTTTGCTTTTCACTCTGCTGCTCATCTTCCACTTTCTCTCTTTTAACTCTCTGTCTCTGTCTCTGTCTCTGTCTCTCTCCTTCCCTGCTTTCACTGTGTTCTCGAAGACGAAAAGATAAATGATTTGGTAAACTGCTGTAATGCAGTGGAGCCCTCCTCACCACCACCAGCCCCCTCCCTTGCATGACAGAGCCACAGGGAAGAATACTAATGCGTTACACACACACACACACACACACACACACGCGCACACACAAACACCGCACTGTACATTTCAGTTTCTCAGCGGGTTGAGACTTCCTTATCTCATTCCCTATTTAACAAGGCAAGTCTTTCACAACTGATTATTAATTTTCATCACGATAATGCTCGCTCCTTAATTTATGTGTGTTGTTTTATCGCGTCGCACAATAAGGGAGGGAGTTGTGCTACAGGCCAGAGCAGCATGGTGTGTGCTGCGGGTACAAGTGGGGGCTGGTTTGCTTTCAGTGTGAGTGAGAGTAAGAGATGGGGGGTGGGCCTATTCACTTTGATAAAGTCCTCCATCTAATGAAGCAAAGCTCTCCCAGTTTGCTGCGGTGTTGGTTAAACGCTAGGCACACATCAAGCTAGCTTCTCCTCCTCCACGAGATGCCGCTTTTTATGCCTCGAAGATCAATATTTATGCAGAACAACCAACCATATTTTAGTTCCCATATTAATAATTGATTCGATGGAATCCAAGGGATGCGACTTGATTGGGTTTTGGCAGCTTTTCATCCATTAATAAATTCCATTATATCAGAAAGGGCTGCTACTCAGTATTTCATAGCTTAGCCCCGCATGATTAAGCCACATGGCAGTTGGCCACGAGGGGGTCTGGGGCCTGCTGGTGTTGTAGCATGCCGTATCCTCCCCAGAACCCGCGAGGTAGACTGGAACTCAACCCCGAATAAAGAGAGATCTGCCTACTGGGCTTGGATGTGGCTGCGCTAGCCGGCAAGGTTAGATCATTTGACTGGAAAAGGGTGTGTCTCTATTGATGCTGCATCAGATACCTAGGATGTGCTCTCTCTTTCCTTCCTTTCCTTTCTCCGTTCTTGACACCCCCCCCCCCCCTCCTCTCTCTCTCTCTCTCTCTTTCTCTCGCTCTCTCTCTCTCCTCTCTCGATCTCTCTATAGGTTTAGCAGGGTTCCTCTGGGTTTCGGCAACTGCAGTATTTCCCATCTAATTTCAGGCACACCAACTCAGTCATCATGCATCTGCATAGATCTGCATACACTGACTGCCTTCTTCTCCACAGCTCCATACACAAAGCACTGGGTCAATGAGTGAGGCACATAGATGGATGGGAAGGGAAAGAAGAGGGGAAAACAGACTTGGAAAGAATAGTTTGGGACTGCCTTTCAATCGGACCTTTAAGTGTTGTTCATTCTGTGTGTGTGTGTGTGTGTGTGTGTGTGTGTGTGTGTGTGTGTGTGTGTGTGTGTGTGTGTGTCTGTGTCTGTGCACCTTCGCTTTGATGTGGGGGGTGTTTCGAACAGAGAGGCGATAAGGGCGTGTGGAGAAGATGGAGAAAGAGGCCAGGTATGGTAGAGGACACTGAGACTGGAGAAAGACAATGACTCAGACCCATTAGGCGACGTGGAGGAGAGGCGAGCGTGTTCAGCCTCTCCCTCGGCCCGTCCTCCAGTCAAATGGCGCGTGTAAGAGGGTGACCAAACACGCGGTCTCCATGGCAACCGAGGGCTGGCTCTTCGGTGAGAACAGAGCGAACTCTGTCGCGAAGGCCTGCGGGGCGGATGTGAGGACACGTTTTTTTTTTTCCGGGAGGAAAGGACTTACCGCTCGTTTGTTTCAGCTTAATAAGGAAAGAGAACGAGGACTCCGGGCGAGGTCAGGGTTAAGGAGCCGCGCTTCTCTGCTGCAGGTTGCCACGGAAACGCCTCTGCCTATCCGGTTCTCCTTGCTCACCCGTCCAAGTGATCGTCAGTCCTTTCTGCTCTGGCTCTCTCCACTCTCTGTGTTGAATACATCCTCTCAACCCAGCTCTACAAATATAGCACTGGGCAATTTTCACAGGCCGGCTGTCACAGCAGCAGCGATGACTCGACCCAGACAAACCCAATGTAGATAAGGACTGTGACTGCCACTGTGCGAATCAAGTCATACAGTTAGAGCCCACCAAGTGAAGTCTATTGGGCCAGTGAAAAGGGTTTGCGCGACGTGATGACAATGTTTGTTGACATGAAACAATTACCTTAGTGCCGCTTAGACAGACCAACTGCCTCAAACAGTGGAGAACATCATTCAAATGGAAATCAGACGGTGGCACGATTGTTATTCAAATGCCTCGTATGGAAATGTCCCATTTTCTCTGTTCTCTCGGAGAATGTCATACTTCCATTTCTGGCTGCTTCACAAATGCCATCGCCGCTGATTGGCTACTCCACGGGCCTATTAGAGCCCAGCGAAGCCAATGGCTGACCTAATAGGCAGATTTCAGAGCTAATGGGCTCCCATCAGTCTGCGATTGTGATCCCAGAGCCACTTGTGTCCCCGCAGTTTTCATAACTGGTGTGTTCCCTCTCACAAAGGCGTCTGAACGGATGCTGCCTCAAAGAGAAGCTCAGCACAGAGTTATGTCAATACCCACCCCCTGTTCAGATAGCTCGGCGTGCGTCCCAGGATGACTGCTCCTGTGGGGCAAAGACATGGGCTACCCTCCCCAGGACAACAACGGGGACGTGGAGGTCTCTGGACGTGTTCGCAAATGAGACGCGTTACTCAGGTTTGTGTGTGTGTGTGTGTGTGTGTGTGTGTGTGTGTGTGTGTGTGACACACCTCTGAGTGTGTGTGTGTGTGTGTGCGTGGTAGCCGTGCTTTCGTGCAGAACGAATCCTGTTCAGGGGAGATGAAGGAGGAGAGACAGTGGAGCCAGTTAAACTGGGTCGTTTGTAACACCAGCGCGCCGTCCGCCAATCACTCGCCAATTAGCCGGCCCCCTTCTCGGCTTCATATTGCACCTTTTAACTGGACCCACTCTGCTCCATTCTATCATTGCTATCGACCACAGTGATAGAGGAACCCAGAATCTCTAGCATCACGCGCGCACACACTCACGCGCCCATGCTCTTTCCATGCCGATCACTAGTGTTTATTTAGTGGCATGATAACGAAGATGAAGAGATTTTGAGTGTTTCCACAAAAACAGAAGGGTAGGAGCTGCTAGCGGTGCTGAGGTGAGGAGGAGAAACGTTGCCGGGTTGTGACTGGTGTCTAATGGTGTGGGCTGCCGTTGGCTAACAGTGTGTTAAGTCTGACTGACTCATCATCTCACTCCTGACAGGTTGAGAGCCCTCTGCGTGGCAAATCAACAGGATTTCAGTTCTAGATCACGCCTACACACACTCCGCTCTCCTCCTCTATACATAGTCTTGATCTGCTCTCCTTCAATCTCTCCCCCTTTAATTTTCTCTCTCTCTGTTTTTTTCAATCTTTTCCTCTTTATCTCTCTTTGTCACCCCCTCTCTTTGGCTGTGTCTCTCCATCTTGTTCCACCCACAGTCCTATGCTCCCTGTAACAAGGAGATGATGTAAGGGATGATGATGTTATTGTCAGCCCCCTCCTATTGTACATGACCCACAGCAAATAGGCCTGCTTGTTCTTTATTAGTGTGTGTGTGTGTGTGTGTGTGTGTGTGTGTGTGTGTGTGTGTGTGTGTGTGTGTGTGTGTTTACCAGCCATGCCACGCAGGCCTTCAAAGGCGTGATCTATGTGATGTGGCTTGTGCCCAGTGTCAGATGTCTCACCACATGCACTGCCGGGCTCTGTGTTGAAAGCCATATGAAAGACACCATCTTGTTATTGGGATTCGTCACTTTGTGTGTGTGTGTGTGTGTGTGTGTGTGTGTGTGTGTGTGTGTGTGTGTGTGTGTGTGTGTGTGTGTGTGAGAGTACGTGTGTACGTGTGTGCGTGGGTGTGGGTGTTCGGGAGGAGAAAAGGAGCAGCTGCTGCACCACCCAAACCCCCATGAAGTGTTTATGGGCCTTGGGACTTTGATAAGGGCTGTGTTCACACAAACCAACACACACACACACACACACACACACAAAACGTGGTTGAGATGTCTGATGTTAAAGAGAGCTCCATCTAGTGTAAAAAGGCGGAGAGTATGGCGTTGATCCTCGGTTTTGTGTGTTTGTACGTGTGTGTGTGTGTGTGTGTGTGTGTGTGTGTGTGTGTGTGTGTACAGTCATCCATATTGAAACGATGCATGTCACCCGACGGAAGTGGTCTACCTGTCAGAATAGAAGAGCGATCACCCAGGGATCAATTGACCTCTTGATCAGCCAAAGCGTAAGCAAAGAGTAGATTACTGGAGCCACCACAGAGCTCCCACACTAATGAATGCGGACAGCACAGTTAGGGAGTTTGGGTGTGTGCTGAATCGAGAATTTGGACAGGAGGCCCGTGTTAATGGGGGTGCCAGACCTCCCCTCATCAATATTTCACAGGCCTCCTGTTGGGGGCGGGGGCACAGCCCTGGGTTTCATGTGCCCCCTGAGGGCCACTTATGCATGGGCAGCAGGGGGACCCACTCAAGTGGCCCCCAAAGAGAGGCACACACACCTACTCCAAAGACCACTCACTCGTGCATGCACACTCATGACTACACCCCATTGTGACTGAATGAGCCCTCCTACGGTCATCCACTAGTGAGATCAGAGCCCCCTAATAGACTGTGGGGAGTGGGGACACTGTCCCTATTGAAGTACAGGAGTCCCCATTCAGGCAGGAACTCCTCGCTGTAGGATCAATGCTGCAGTTTTAGGAGAGACTGGGTTGCTAGCCCAGCCCGGTCAGCCCACCCCAGCCTAGCCCAGCCCAGTCCTGCCCAGCCCAGCTCAGCCTAACCCAGCCCAGT
>CM030180.1:5059859-5172359 GCA_017639675.1 Aplochiton taeniatus
TAGACTAGAGCAGGTAGACTAGAGCAAGTAGACTAGAGCAGGTAGACTAGAGCAGGTAGACTAGAGCAAGTAGACTAGAGTAGGCAGACTAGAGCAGGCAGACTAGAGCGGGCAGACTAGAGCGGGCAGACTAGAGCAGGTAGACGTAGCAGACTGGGGCTCGTGTTAATAAGGGGCTGTCGGAGCGACACACTGTCCTTGACGTGTCGCTGCCTGTTTCTACGGCTCCTTTTTAGTGCGGATCCATCGATCAAAACTCGAATCTCCTCTTCCTTCAGATCACCTCCCTTTCTCTGCCTCTCACCTCCAGATTTTTTTCTCTCCTGTTTAATCTCTCTCTCTCTCTCTCTCTCTCTCTGTCTCTCTCTCTCTCTCTCTCTCTCTCTCTCTCTCTCTCTCTCTCTCTCTCTCTCTCTCTCTCTCTCTCTCTCTCTCTCTCTCTATCTCTCTCTTTCTCTTTCTCTCTTTCCTTGCCACCCTCTGTCTCTAACGAGTCTGTCTTTTGGTCATTAGCAGTAATCTGCTGCAGTCTGCTGTGATTGGTGGATTTGCTGGGCTCGGGTCGCCGTGTCCTGTAAATGTGTTCCGTGCTCCTGTCCCTGCCAACGCCGACAAGAGAACACACACACACACACCCCCACCACAGAACACATACATACACATTACACACACACACCCCCACACCACAGAACACACACACACGCCCCCCACACCACAGAACACACAAGCACAATCTCTAAACAGTATTAGCATAATGCCTCTATTTCACAGACAAAACCCTCACCCCATTAAGGACGTGAATTATTCAGTTTGAGTATAAAGACACGGTATAAACAGCCCTAACAAGACACAGCATTGATATTCTCTGTGTTCTTTGACCTTTGTTAAACATACAAGCACACGGGCCCCGGACGGTTTTCCAGTGCGGTGCTTGCGGCAGCCGTCCGTCTCAGTAGCCAACCCCTCTCTCTAACCCACTCAGCGGAAGCTGGCTCCCTAGTGTCTCCCTGGAGACCTTCTCCAGGCTCCAGGTCGTTAATGAGGAAGGGGGAATAGGAGCAGGCTTCTCCTTCACGGCCATCTCCCAGACGGATGGCAGCCATTGACCTCTGCGTGGTTGTGCTACACCAGCAACGGGCCACGGCCTCTATTAAGCCGAGGAGTAGCGAGAGGGAGGAAGGGGAAAAGAGAAATCAGAAGAAATGAAGACGGACTGTCCTTGAGTGGAGATAGAGGCTGGAGTCCTGTGCGCTCCACCGCCCGGCAGGCAGCAGGTCATCCTCACAGTGAATTATAGAGAGGCCTTTCCCAAAGCACTGCAAATCATAGAGATCAGTAGTTTGAGGTTAAACGCAAACACTGAAAGTCAATGCGCTCTCGAAGGTGCTGCATAGCTGGGAAGAATTGCAAAAGTCCATACTGTGCTCCATAATGCATGTGTAGGATGTCAGATCTCACAGCCATCTGGAGCTGATAGGAGATGCAGAGGAATGACAGCCTGCAGCTGGCGAACCCCCCTGCCCTCACCACAACAATCCCTTTATGAACGTGTTTGTATCCCCCCGGCGTGCACTGTGTATACTGTGTATGTACAGCCACCGTCGGCACAGCAGGGTTCCCGCGTTGGAGGCGAGGACGGCCTCAGTCATAGCCACTCGTCTTACTGCCAGGGATATCCCAGAACACACGCGCCGTACCGCTGGAAATGTGTAATTAGTGTCCCAATGAAAGGCACCGCCTCACTCTCCGTGGGAAGACAGGGAAGCGGAGACGTAGAGCTGCCTCTGCAGAAAAAGGAGATCGAGGGGAGATTTAGAGGGTTTGTGGAGAGAGAGGGAGTCAGTCAGAGTGAGATACGATAGGGAGAGAATGTGTAAATTGATTTGAAGGTCGAAGTGCCATGAATAATTTATGGCCACGGAGAAGAGGAACAATGTTCACTTTGTAGTGGGTTTTCTGGGGAGGGAGAGAGAGAGAGCTAGAAAGACAAGGTGTGACTGAAAATGTCAGTGGCCAGGAGAGATGAGACCGGAGGGATGGAGGGAGGGACGGAGGCAAGGGAGGAACGACAAGAGAGAGAGAGAGAGAGAGAGAGAGAGAGAGAGAGAGAGAGAGAGAGAGAGAGAGAGAGAGAGAGAGAGAGAGAGAGAGAGAGAGAGAGAGAGAGAGAGAGAGAGAGAGAGAGAGAGAGAGAGAGAGAGAGAGAGAGAGAGAGAGAGAGAGAGAGAGAGAGAGAGAGAGAGAGAGAGAGAGAGAGTGGATTTTTCAGCCCACTGGCTTGAGAGCAGAGGGTCGTCCACGCCAAGAGAGCAGCTCCCTGCAATGTTTAATCCCACTCTCCTCTCTCTTTCTGGGAAACACACACACACACACACACACACACACACACAGCCACGGCCCTCGCTGGTATTCAGCAGCATCGGTCTTGGGGATCAAAGCCTGGAACCGTTTTCAAGACAGGGGTGGCCAAGGCTGGAATTGATTTCACACCTCACTTTCTCTCCGTCTTTGTTTCTCTCGCCAGACCTCCACAGCTCTCTCGCTCTCCTAATTCACCATCGAGTTCCTCCCACCCTGGATGCCCTCCTCTGTTGATTGTTTACGGAGAAGCACTGCAGTTTGAAGGGGAGAAAGGCCTCCAAAGGCCGTGTGAAATGTCCTGGTAAAAATGGGTTCACTGGGGGCGCATTATTAGATGAGGCTCTCTTGGTCTCTGTTAGTTTTAGACGCCCTGAGCTGATGTAGCCTCTGGCCTGTGACAGACGGACATCACCGTCTGCTCTGAGCCGGGGTCGTAGTGATTCTACTAGCGGCTCCTAAGTGGCTGGACGTGGCGCGAAGCGAACGCACCACTTAATGACCTCCTGGGTCCTGCGTGTCCGAATCTCTCCCCTGTTCAAGTCATCTCTATCTGATTGGAGATCAGACTTGACGGGCACCTCTCTATCTCCGAGGTCCTGTGTGGTACAGAATAGTTGTCACCTCTCTCTCTCGCTTTCCAGGACCTCTCCGTTCCGCTGGAACACAGGCACTAAGGAGCGCATGCTGATCAAGGTGACGGACCGAGAGCCCAGCTTCCTGTCCCACCAGGGCAATGGCTACTCTCCCTGCGACCCCCCCAACCCCGCCATTCCTTCAGCGGGGGGCACGGCCTCCCGCACACGGCGCTCCTCCGGCGGCAACCCCCCCTCGGAGCCCGACGGCTCCCCTGTCCTCTACGCAGACCGCCGCCAGTCGCCCTTCCTCAAGCGGGCCGAGCTGGGCGGCACCGGCACCCACCGCCGCTCCTCGGCCGACTCCCAGCCACCCTCGCCCCGCTACGCCTACGAGCCCCCGCTGTACGAGGAGCCCCCCTCGGAGTACCAGCCCCCGCCCATCTACGAGGAGCCCCCCACCGACCTGCACCTGGCCGACCCCTCCTCGCCGTACAGCAAGTCCCCGGCCCGCAAGCCCGCCACGCCTCTCTACCACTCCTCCCCCAAGCAGAGCCACTCGCCCTACGGCCAGCTGGTGCTGACCCGGCAGAAGTGCCCCGAGAAGACCCAGAGCCTGGAGTACAGCCCGGCGGGGAAGGAGTACGTCAAGCAGCTGGTCTACGTGGAGCAGTCCTCCTCCAGCCCCCGCTTCAAGACGGCCGACCGCCTGCTGCGCTACGGCACCTCCACGGGGGGCTACGGGGGCTCCTACGGCGGCTCCTACACGCTGCAGCACAGCCAGTCCCTGATCCGGGACCCGCGGCTGCTGCTGGACTACAGCGCCGAGGGCGGGGAGGGGGGCCAGAGGCTGCTCTACGAGGACTCCATGTCCTGGAGCTCCAGCCAGCACCACTCGCTGTCCTCCGGTGGCGGGGGAGGGGGCTTCTCGCCGGGCGGCAACCGCAAGCGCAAGAGTCGCAAGCCCTCTCTGCCCCAGGAGCTGGGCCGCTGCGGGGGCCAGGAGGGGGAGCGGGAGCCCATGGGGGGCACGCTCTCGGAGGCGGTGCTGAACCAGGCCCGGCTGGCCTGGGAGGCCCAGCAGGTGATGAAGCAGCGCAGCAGCTGGGACTCGGGCCAGGGCGGCAGAGGCAGCGGGTCGGCCCAAGGCGGGGGCTCCAAGGACGGCTACGAGAGCGACGGGGCGCTGCCCCTGCCCCTGCCGGGCCCCGTGGTGCGGGCGTTCAGCGAGGACGAGGCGCTGGCGCAGAGCGAAAGCCACCACTGGAAACGCAGCACCTTCGACAGGCTAGGCTTCCCCCAGGCTCTGCTGGAGAAGAGCCTGTCCATGCAGACCAGCCTGGCCTCGCCCGAACCCTACCTGCACCCCTCACAGGTAGGTAGACACACACACACACACACACACACACACACTCTCCACGTCTCGGTACAGATTATCAGTGCTTTCTCCGAGTCAGTAACTGCCCTAGCTCCTACTCCCTGTCCCACCACAGGCACGCCCTGCTGTAAGGCCATGAATGTTTTATGGTGCACAGATAATTATTTTAAGAGCCCTCGCCGAGATGGTTTGAGATTGGCTTACGTAAGATCTGTCCTCTTCCTTCAGGGCTGACACTTCACAAAGCTAAAGACAAACCCAACACAAACCCACACACACACCCACACAAAATTAGGAATGGAGACATATGACCCCCCCTCTGTTATCCCAGCCTGTGTTGTTGAAAGGTGTGAGACAGGCACACACAGAGCTTCTGTATGTGTGAAGAGACAGATGGGGGAGACTGCCAAGCGGGGATGAGATACTGGCTAGGAATTAGCTGGCAATTTTCTCTGCTTCTCACACACACCCTGTAACCCCTCTTGATCTGCTCCTCCTCCTCTTTTGTTGCACTCACTCACACTGGGCCCATCGTAATGGTACTCTTTCCAATGTTCGTGTACAGACGCACGTAGAAAAACACACTCACTCACACACTCAGTCTCTCTCTCTCACACACACACACACACACACACACACACACACACACTCACACACTCTCTTCTTTTCATATTCTGGCTGTAGCTCATTTAGAGGGAGGCCGGCTCATTTAAACCGGCCCTTGCATAACCACAGTCTGCCCCCTGTCAAGCCTCTTCAGAGGGACTGTGGGCGGGAACCAGGACTGGACCGTTGGAGGACTAGAAGTGGTGGGAGATAAGAGGCGGGGGAAGTGCTTACCCAGGGAAGAAACACCATGACTACTGGTGATGAAACACTCTCTTTTTTAGAGAGGAGGGGGGGGAGGGGGGGGGGGGGGACAGGACCCCTGCTGAAGTGGGCTCGTAGAAGATGAAGAGAAAAGTGCAGAGAAAAGACTGGCACCACTGTCTGCCTGTCGGGGACCCATTGCCCCCCCCCCCATCCCTGTCCAGTGCGTTCCCGGTCACTGCCCAGCCAATTAGCTGCCCTATTCTAATCTCCCCACCCTCCCTGGTCCCCATCCAGAGGTGTGCTGCTGGGTAATTGCTCTGCGCTGGAGGGACTGTGCTGACCTGGGAGCAGCTTGATAAGACAGGCTGAAGGAGGAAGGGTACAAGCTCAAAGTGTGACCCCCCCCCCCCCCCCGCTCTATCTCTCTCTCTCCCCCCCTCTTCCTTCATAGGAATCAAACAGAAGTTCCTTTGCTATATGTTAGGTCCCACCAACACACGCGTATGCACGCACACAGGCCCTCTCCAGTAATTGGGATAATTACGGCTCAGCGACTGACTTTTAATTAGCTAATCTCCTTCGTTTATTTCTCTGTCCCATTTCGACTGCAAACTGCTTTGTCTGTTAACCCAGACTTGTCTGTCTTTTACTCGCAGTCTGTCTCTTTCTGCTGTAATTATGCTTGTTCAAATGATAACAAATTGAATCGGGTGCCTTCCTCCTGCCTCTCCCTCTCTCTCTCTCTCTCTCTCTCTCTCTCTCTCTCTCTCTCTCTCTCTCTCTCTCTCTCTCTCTCTCTCTCTCTCTTATTCGCACAGTCGGAAGATCTTGGAGCGTGCGCTCAATTTGAGGCGAGTCGGAATGCCCGAAATATGATGCCGAGCGCCAGTTGTGGAGTTTTCCCCGAGTTTGTCCTGCGGAAGCCTTCCTCCGAGACAGACATCGAGAACTGGGCCTCAAAGCACTTCAACAAGCACACACAGGTATCCACTGGTCCACCCTTACCATCTCTCCTACGCGCAAACACGGCAGGGAAATGCTCATGCACACAATGTCATATTCATAACGTTGTTGTCGACAATTCCCCCCCGTCCATCCGTCCGTCCGCCCAGGGTCTGTTCCGGCGGAAAGTGTCCATAGCCAACATGCTGGCCTGGAGCAGCGAGCCCATCAAGAAGCCCATGATCGTGACGTCGGACCGCAACGTGAAGCGGGAGGCGGTGGAGATCTTCAAGCTGATCCAGACCTACATGGGCGACCGCCGCTCCAAGAACGACCCCCTCACCGTGGCCCTGGAGGTCCGTAGGGCCCGGCCCATGTCTCCGTGGAGCATGTTTTGACCTTCACCGTTTCTTATCTCTGCGGTTTCCCTTGTCACCCCTCTCCTTTTCGTTCTAGTGCTTTCCTTCCTTTTTTGCCCCCTCCGTTTTTTGATAGCCTCCTCCTTCATCTCTCTTTCTTTGTTGCTCCTTTATCTCTGTAATTTCAACCTCCCTTTTTTTACTCTCATTCCTATCCCCTCCCCCCGCTCCTCCCCCCCAGATCTCGGTGCGGGGCTGGAGCAGCCAGGGGCTGCGGGACGAGCTCTACATCCAGCTGTGTCGTCAGACCACGGAGAACTTCCGCTACGACAGCCTGGAGCGTGGCTGGGAGCTGATGGCCATGTGCCTGGCCTTCTTCCCCCCCACGCCACGCTTCCACTCCTACCTGGAGGGCTACATCTACCGACACATGGACCCGCTCAACGACACCAAGGGTGAGGGGCCGGCCCAGACACACACACACGCACACACACACACACACACACACGCACACGCACATTTAGTGGGACAGTCAGGAGATGTCGTGGTTTACAGGCTAACAAACTGGACACATTTGATGTAGCTGGAAGAGTGCCAAAACAGCCAAGACGCTGAGAACAATGTTCGCTGTTGAGTCAATTCTTGAGTAATGTGACATGCATTAAGCCCCTGGAATTTTGTCACACACATTTTCATCTCTATTTAAAAAGAATCAACTGGTCGAAGAGCAAAGATGAGAAACTACAGTAAGCCGCTTATCTGGATTGGCTTTTGGTGTGTGTGTGTGTGTGTGTGTGTGTGTGTGTGTGTGTGTGTGTGTGTGTGTGTGTGTGTGTGTGTGTGTGTGTGTGTGTGTGTGTGTGTGTGTGTGTGTGTGTGTGTGTGTGTATTCCTGGTCTGTGGTTCTACCCTGCTGAGATGCCAAGCTGTCGGAGGGGGTTCGATCAAAGCCTACAGCTGCTGCCACGGCCCATCTACATGAAAGGGCTCCCCAGTTCGCCCACATGCTAATTGAAAAGCTTAGCCCCGTAGAGTCGCACTGTGGCTCGGACCAAGCCGGTGATTACATCCAGAGAACAGCTTGCTACCTCTTTACTCCCTGTGTGTGTGTGTGTGTGTGTGTGTGTGTGTGTGTGTGTGTGTGTGTGTGTGTGTGTGTGTGTGTGTGTGTGTGCGTCTCCTAGTGAGGCTCCGTGCAGGTTAGCGAAAGCGGCCTTTGGCCAGTCAAAGGAGGCGCTGGGTCGTTTTTCTGCAGGGGAGAAATCCCTCATGTTGTCTGACCTCTCCCTGTTCTCAAACCCATGGGCAGTCCCTCTCCCCAAACACACTCTCTCTCCTCCAGGGTGTTTGACTGTTAGGGTTGTTGTAGTGAGAGAACCTTTCTGGTGCTATGGGTTCAGTTATGTCTTCGGCCACTGCGTTGTCTGTTAGTTGTTTTGGTTTCTGGTCTTGTGTGTGTGTGTGTGTGTGTGTGTGTGTGTATGTGTGTGTGTGTGTGTGTGTGTGCGTGCAGTAACTGACCGTTGCCGGGCGTGCGAGCCCTTTCCGTGGCCCGTCACATTAACAGACGACTGGCGTCCAGGCAGTCCAGGCAGGCTAAACTGCTGAGTGGCCATCACCAGGGGAGGGGCCAGCAGCAGTGGGGGGAGGTGCCGGTTGAGGTAATGGGAGAGAAAGATACCCGTACTCCCTCTGCTCCTCCTGCAGTACACACACACACACACACAGAAACACACTCCGCTTGTTGCATATTTGCTCCAAGAACACTAAGAACCCTTCCCGTCATCCCCGCTCACACAAAGCTGGCTATCCTCCCTGTGCCTGCAGCTTTAAAAAGTGCTTTTGCCACATCCTCCTCTTCCTCACCCTCCTCTGTCTTTTCCCCCTCTCACTCCACCCTCTCTTTTTCCTCTCTTCTCGTCCTCTCTTATAGTACATCATTCTACTGTCAGTCAGAAGAAGTAAGCGCTCCCTCAGTGTCCCTATCCGTCTCTCTCCCCCCTCCTTCAGTGACCCATATCACGGCTGTCATCTGTCTGTACCGCGTCTCCCTGAAGACAGCCTTATCTCGGAGCTCTCCACCATTCACAGTAGCCTGGTAGCTGGGAGATATGTGAATGGGGTTTGGCTGCGGCCGCTGCAGCGGACACACCTCAAGCTTGGGCTGTCTGCTTGGGCGTGTTCTCCTCTTACATTAGACTTGTGGTTTCAGGCAAAACAGTGGCAATGGATGATGTTAGTGTGTGTGTGTGTGTGTGTGTGTGTGTGAGAGAGAGAGAGAGAGAGAGAGAGAGAGAGAGAGAGAGAGAGAGAGAGAGAGAGAGAGAGAGAGTGAGAGAGGGAGAGTGGGAGAGTGGGAGGGAGGGAGGGAGGGCACATGGGGGTGGGGAAGGCTGGTGGAAGTTGGTCAGGCCTCAGGTCAGTGACCAGACCAATATCAGGGCCACGTGCCCTGTGTGTGTGTGTGTGTGTGTGTGTGTGTGTGTGTGTGTGTGTGTGTGTGTGTGTGTGTGTGTTGTCTGGTTCAGATTATGATGCTCTGGTATGGATTAACTTTGAACTCCCAAACGAGCCGTCTCTAATTGACTTAACATTGGTGGGTAGAACTTCCTGATGGTCCCTATTTTGTGGAGGAAACACAGGTTGTCAGGTTTCCTTCAGCCGATTCAGAAGCACGTTTCTGGAAAAAAAACAATTCGATATTATTCCATGCTGTTGATGAAGGTATATTAAATGTGTGTCCGCCTCCCTGGCTTGATGCTTCGGTCCTTCCCTACATGTTAACTCCATACTAGCATCATTTCCATCATCAAGACTAACTGTGTTTCTCCTCCGTCTCCAGGAGTGGCCATCAGCAGCTACGCCAAATATTGCCAACGTAAACTCCAGAAGGCTGCTTTGACTGGGGCCAAGAAGGTATGTGCTCCGTTTCCATGAGCATGGCCTGTCCATGACTCAATTTCCTTTGAGACCCTTTGGTTTTCCCTCTCCCTTTCCTGATGTAGTCTCCGTCCCCTGGGGAGTGTGCGAGAGCGTGACCGTGTGTGCGGACCCTCCTCCGCAGGGGGCTTAGGTGCTACTGTAACAGTAGTGACGGCGAAAGTTTCAGCTGCTAATTGCCTGAGAGCAGAGGAGCGAGGCCTGCGTGTTAAGCGTCCCCGTGGCGACCACACAGCAGACCTCACTCACCACATAATTAAGTAGAGCTCGCCTCCTCGCACGCTGCACCCTCCCATTAACGGCCCCGTATCCCAGCGCTACAGGGAACGCATGCGGAGAGTATGAAAACGACGGGGGAAACGATGGCACGCCATGTACCATCATGTGTAACACACTCTCCCCCTCCGTCTCACACACAAGCGCGCACACACACACACACACACACACACACACGTACACACACATCGAACCCGTGTCTACCTGTGAGTTGCGTTTTTCCAGCCAATTTCGGGGGCGTGATCAATGGCCAAGGAACTTGTTACATAAACTAGTTTCAGTTCACTGCACCCTCATTATTGAGCTTCGGTAGTTCTCTGTTTCTGGCAAAAGACTTCCCACTGTCCGTGTTTTGGTGTTTCCATTTCATTAGCTTTGTATTGTAATCGTTTCCCTGCAGCTGCATATATTTGTGTTTTTGTGTGCCTGTGTGTGTGTGTGTGTGTGTGTGCGCGTGTGCTTTAATTAAATTATTGTTTCAGCAAACCTTCATACAAAAGGCAGCAGCCATGTTATTAATGTAAATGTCTGTAGCTGGCCTCCCACTGAGAACACTGGGCTTTATTTATTTATGGAGGCACAATATGACACACACACACACATATTGGTTTCTGAACCTGTCTTCCAATTAAAGTGGGCCTTCAGGCAGATATATACTCTCTGAGTGTTCCGCTGCCAGTGTTTTCATAGGGTGGAGTCACATGACTTTACAGGGCGGGCGCGTGTGCGTGCGCGTGTGCGTGTGCGTGCGCGTGTGCGTGCGCGTGCGCGTGTGCAAGTCTGGGCGTCATGGAAACAGTCTCCCGGGGGGGACTTCCCAGAGTTCATTTATCCTCCGCATGACCTAAAAAAAGCCAGCCTAATAGAGAAGCAGCATCAGTCAATACCCATCCGCTGCTGTGTTTCAGCCCGGGCCTGCTCACACAACCATGTAATGATATCAGCACTGAGATTTAGTGGCCCCTGGTTTGGCCCTGCCGCTGCCTCCTAAACCCAGTGCTCCTACTCAGGACTCACTGGGGTTGGACCCTTCTTAATTCCATCTGTCCTTATCCTCTTTCCCTGGGACGGCAGTGAGCAGGGAGACATATTCTCAGAGCAAAGCAGGGGATGCAGGGATGTCGGAGGGCAATGAATGAGCAGGCGAGAGAGGAAGAAGCCGAGGCCGCTGTTTGTAACGCCCGTGGGAGAGACCCCTGGAGGACAGGGCTTTACCTGGAGGGTTAGCCCCAAATCGCAATGGTAGAAGCCAATCACCGTGGTGAATCGGTGACCGAGCATGCATGCCTGTCTGTCCTCCTGCGGCCACTAGGAGGTGCTCTCTCACCTCGGGTGCTGGGGAGATGCTGGAGGCGTGAGGAGAGAGGGGAAGGGGAAAGATTTAAACGAAGAGATGAAACGAAAAATGGAGAGAAAATATGCAAGCACAGCAACAGCAAAAGCGCATAACGTGATATGTATAGAAAGTGGGGGTTGACAAAGTGTGAACGTGTGTGTCCATGTCAAGCTTGTGTCTGGTTTCATGCTTGCCCTCATTAACCAACAAAAAGAATTGTGTGCGCAATTATGACCGCATTGGTCTTGTGTTCGCTTCCCTCTCCCGCTGCGGTGCCAGCCTGCGTTGGTGGGCACTGGAGGTTGGCGCAGCGTCTGTGTAGCCGACAGCCTGTGCCAGCAGCTCCACGGGAGGGTAATAGAGACAGTTGGTCATTTGGTCGGCACAGACAGACCAACCGACAACCCCATCCGCCCCCCGACATCAACCTGCCGGTATTGGGCTTAACCCGGCGACCTTTGGAGAGAGATGAACAGTGCTCATGGTGAAGCTAGAGAACGTTGTGCTGTGTCTCCTCACCTTCCCTCTCCTACTCTTTCCTACTCTTTCCAACCCCAAAGTCTCCACACTTCCTTTACTCCTTTACTCCCCTCTTCTGTATCAGCATCATTTTGATACCACTCCTCCCTCTGTCTGGGTGCGTGCTTGTGCCTGCAGGGCTTGCAGAAGCCCTCGCTGGAGGAGATCGTGCACGCCCGGAACGCCATCTTCCACCCGTCCATGTTTGGCTCCACCCTGGAGGAGGTGATGTCGCTGCAGAAGGAGCGCTACCCAGACAGCCAGCTGCCCTGGGTGCAGACCCGCCTCTCCGAGGAGGTGCTGGGCCTCAACGGGGACCAGACCGAGGGCATCTTCAGGTGAGAGAGGGAGACAAGCCAGGGAGACTAGAGGGAGTGGAAAGAGCTTTATTCCGAGAGGTAAGGAAGTAAGGAGTGAGTGAGTGAGTGTCCCTGTGTCCTTTACCCCCCCCCCCACCCCACCCAGGGTGCCAGGCGACATCGATGAGGTCAACGCCCTCAAGCTACAAGTGGACCAATGGAAGATCCCCACAGGCCTAGAGGACCCGCACATCCCAGGTGGGCCTGCCCCACCCACCCATGGACACACACACACACACACACACACACACACAAAACTCCATTTTAGCACACCTCTCCTCCTCTCTTAGCCCCGGGCCCTCTGCAGTGCTCTAATTCTCCCTCCGTATTAATAGCCCCTCCACCATGGCATGCTGGGAGCTGCGGCAGCACCGCCACGTGGCTGGATAGCAGCTCCCCCCCATCCCCCACCCACCCCCCACCCTGTATCTGCATAGAGCAGACACCAGGCCAGGCTTAAGGGGAGCGAGGGGCTCATGGAGGAAAGGTGCGGGAAGAGAACCACGCCACACCCTCCTGGCCAGCAGCCACTCAGAGCTCCAGTGGGTCATCAGTCAGAACTCGATTACTGGCAGAGTGACGCTCGGCTGAACACATGCACACACACAGACACACACACACACACACACACAAAGAACTGAGGGAGGGTGGATGCTCTATTATTCTGGTCCAGCACGCACGCGCCTGCTTCCACCCACACACAGGCACACAGGGCGATTAAGGCATTCGTGTCGGAGCAGGGCTGTGGGTGTGAAGTGTGTGTGTGTGTGTGTGTGTGTGTGTGTGTCTGACCACTGGGCTGTTTCCGTCTCTTGATTGGTCTGTCATTGAAATGATAAGAAATGGGTTTGGGAGTGCCGTTCTGTACCGAAAGGCCAAGCCAGGAACAATGCCTTCTCCAACCGCCTCTCTCTGTCTCAGGCTCGCTCTCCTTCCATCCCTTTATCTCACTCCTTCTCGTCTGCTTTTGTACCCTCTCTCTCTCTCTCTCTCTCTCTCTCTCTCTCTCTCTCTCTCCCTCTCTCTCTCTCTCTCTATCTCACTCTCTCCCTCTCTCCCTCTCTCCCTCTCTCTCTCTCTCTCTCTCTCTCTCTCTCTCTCTCTCTCCCTCTCTCTCTCTCTCTCTCTCTCTCTCTCTCTCTCTCTCTCTCTCTCTCTCTCTCTCTCTCTCTCTCTCTCTCTGTGTGTGTGTGTGTAGCGTCTCTGTTGAAGCTGTGGTACAGGGAGCTGGAGGAGCCCTTGATTCCCCATGAGTTCTACGAGGAGTGTATTACTCACTACGACAGCCCTGAGGCGGCAGTCAACGTGGTGCTGGGCCTGCCCCACATCAACAAACTGGTGCTCTGCTACCTCATCCGCTTCCTACAGGTAAGACACACACACACACACACACTGCATGCTTATTGACGTCCTGCAACTCTCTCTCGCCTTTTTGCCGGATCCTCAAAGAGAACGCATTCAAAGTGTATTACTGCACACCACTGATCAAGAGATAATTCACCAAATAATTTATTTCAGGATGTAAAGGGGTAGAATGGGCCTTGTTGTTATAGGGCCCAACCCAGTCCACTGTTTTGTCCTGGTGCACTTTGTTTTTTGCATGAACGAATGTACAAAATGGATCACAGAACCAAATGAGGTTCCATAGCAATACTACAATTCCCAGGATGCTGCCCGCGACACCTCTGAAATGTGCTTTGTCGGTGTGCAGGTGTTTGCCCAGCCCGCCAACGTGACGATCACTAAGATGGATGTGAATAACCTGGCCATGGTGATGGCCCCCAACTGTCTGCGCTGCCAGTCGGACGACCCTCGCATCATCTTTGAGAACACGCGCAAGGAGATGTCCTTCATCCGCGTGCTCATCCAGCGCCTGGACACAAGCTTCATGGACGGGGTGCTATAGCCCCCCCTTTAGCACCCAACACCCCCTCCTCCTCCTCCTCCTCCTCCTCCTCCTCCTCCTCCTTCTTAACTCCCCTTGCCTTTTACCTTCTTCCCTATTTATCCTCCCCCCCCCCGCCCCCCCCCCACACACACACACACACACACAAACACACACACTCACACTCACACACACCAATATCCAGGGTTGCAAACACATATGCAGATGTGCAGGTGTCCTCCTGACCGGCACACACACGAGACGCTCACATACTCCCACTCGTGCTATAGACAATTACACACTCTTCTGGCACAGTAACAGTGTACAATGGAACTGAAAAGGTGACCACTTGGAGCAACCTACAATTAACATCAATACATAATGTCATTAGAGCCTATGGGATAGATCACTCCCCCCACAAGCGCATACACATAGGCACACAACCACGCACACACCCACACTCACACAAATACATCCGTGTGCTAACCGCATTGGTTGTACAGACATATTCTAAATGAGCTTGTCTCTGGCAATGCCACTGGAGATGACAGCGTCGTGGTGGGGGAGCAGAGAGACCCCCCTCCTCCTCACCGTGACCCTCTCCGGCTTCAGTCAACCTGTCGTCCCTGCCTGCCCCGGCCACCAACTGAAGTGTACCTCAGTTTTGCTGCGGGCCGACCAAGAGCGGACAGCCGAAGGCACCACAGCAGCACTGCCAATCCCCGCTGTCTCAGGAGGCCAGGTCAGACTCCACGGGGAAGCTGGGACTTTCTTGTAGGGAGACAGTACCGTCCACGGTCCCAATCCCGTCACCCCCCCCCACCCGGCCCTACAGCCACACAGCCTTTAGCCCCCTCACCCCTCGCTCACCACAACACACCTTCTACCCTCACACTGGAATGATTTCGGAATGTGTCCTGAAGTAAGAGGTGTCCATCTCTTACGTTTGTCTGTTGTTGTTGTTCTTGTTGTTTACATATGTATATATCTGTCTTAGCCTGTCTGAAAGGCAGAATGCCTGTCTCCTGGATTCAGACATGGTCTTAAGGTCATACTAAAAGCTGATTTGTCTCAAATAATTTAAAATATTGACCTTTTTCTTTTGTTTAAAAAATGTTTTGCTGTATTTCACAGTTTAATGTGTTTAACCCACTGTTTTTATACGATTTAATTTATTTATATTTATTTTAGCAATATTTCATGAATGCCTTTTTAGACGGTATAGTATACTTTGAAATCTTTTTGTCTTTATTGTTTAAGTATATGTGTCAAAATCTGTATAATTGTATGGATGTGCTTGAGCGTTTTATTCAATACAACAGAGCATATACATTGACATGTTCATTCGCACATACATGTTGATATGTGACTCTTCAGTGTAGTTGTGTGTTTGGCTGAGTGTTCACTAATGCTGTTGCTAGTTCTATTCAATTTGTATTATATTCTTTGAATGGATACATTTCTTTTTCTTGGCCACAACAAACTTGCACAGCTGATACAACCCAACATGTACAAACAAAGACTCTCTTACAAAAGCTCTCATACTTTTTTGTTGTTGTTGAGTAGCAAACCCACTGGAGTTTTACAGTGGCAAAGATAGGGAGAAGCAGAAGTATGAAGATTGTATGACTCACCCTGACTGTGTCCTTTGTCAAATCACTACTATCAGCATACCTAAGCACCACACAATTTCACTGACATGTACATTAAGACACTGTATAGACTGTAAAAAAAAAAAAAAGAATGAGTACATGCAAAAGGAATACTGAAATAAGTGAAAAAAGCAGTAACTGTATTCAAGGAATGCCATAAGAGACATGGAATGAATTATGACCCGGTGTTTTTCGTTCATGATTACTTTCTATGTCTAGGAGGAACATTGGCTCTTTTTTTAAAAGAGGTCTATAGTTGGCCTTAAGTATTGTAGTGTCTCAAAAAAATAAAATTATAAATAGACCCTAGATTTCTGTCCTCAGCCATTCTCGCCATACTGCTTTTTTACCTAATGGCCCTTTATAAATGTAGATATTGTATCCACAAATAAAACTTGAGGACAAATAGATTGGCATAGGGGTGTGAACAAAAGTGTGTTTCGACGTGTGTGTGTGTGTGTGTGTGTGTGTGTGAGTGTGAGTGCGTGCGTGTCTGTGTAGATGTTTGTGTAAAAGATGGTTGTAGGTAGAATAGAATGCATTGATGTCATGTATTGACCCAGCAAATCAAGGAATCAGCATGCAAAACTAGAGTCACCACTCTTATGACATTTTAAATTTTTCAAAGAAAACATACATCTAAAAACAGAAATAATTTACAAACAGTAAGTGTTACAGTACTTAGCTTTAAACAGAAAAATAAATCTAACAAGAAATAGGTTCCCTTTTTAATCTCTTTTTGACTACTGTTCTTTATTATTTTGTTCTCACATTGTTCTTCTTACAGTCTGTGTCAATGCTGTTTACTAGAATGATTCATGTAATTAATGTAATTAATCACTGAGTTTGAAAAGAAGGTGGGAGGCAGCTGCTATGTACTCTGTGCTCCTCATTTCCATGTCCTCCTTGAGCAAGGTTTTCATGTCCACTGTGTCACCCACTTTCTGTTAGGGAGAAGACTAGGAGTAAAATAAACATTGTTTAATAAATGATTAAAATGTGAAAATGTGTTTTTATTATGTAAACATTTTTAGTTTGTCCCAATAGATTTTACAGTGCTAGGGCGCCCCCCATTGGCAAATGAATATCTGTGCACTTAATTAAAGAAATAATCTTACATGCATGTTGCCTAGCCAAATTGAATTAGAAAATGTATAATAATATTTGCAAAGAGGAACAAAATATTAGCCTTGACATCTTCTAAACTTTCAGTAAATTGATTGCCTGTAAGGTACAGTTATGTCAATGGCCACAGGTGCATGCTTTTAAATGGCACATAGAGACCCTCTGAAGATCTATGAAACATTGTTTGAGTCTCTAAAATCGTATAATCTAACTCAGGGATCCCCAAACCCATTCACATATCTGGCCGTGTCGAGAGCGGATATAGAGGGGTGGCTCTGAGACGTCATTGCTCACCATTAAGCCTTCTGGAGGTGTCGTGGGCTCAAATTAACGAAACATCCGGGATGGAAGGTGCCCACTTGAAACCCCAATGACATATCTGCTCTCAACCCAAATCCCTTCTAAATATTGGTTCTTAGAGTGGTCAACATGGTTTTAAGGCATAATAGGTATTATAACACCATATCCTGTGTATTATGAAACAGATACAAAATATTAAACAAACAAATAAAAGAAATACAATGAAAAAAGGCGGGCAAGCATGAGAAACAGGTACAGGCTCATAGATAATCACTGACAAACTGGCAAACCCAAATATCATTGAGGTATAAAATATCTAACTCGTTTGGGGTCAGTCTCTTGGCCAGGCGAATGATAGACTGATGAGAGATGGTGGAGATGAGTTGCAGCAGAGAGAGAGAGAGAGAGAGAGAGAGAGAGAGAGAGAGAGAGAGAGAGAGAGAGAGAGAGAGAGAGACGAGGGTATCTCACCATGCCTGATGAAATAGTTTGAAGTTATCTGTAACAATATTAGGCCTAAATAAAGAAAATTATCACAGAGGTAATGGAGGCATGCTGTACAAAATGACGGTGAAGTTTGCTGTTAACAATACGATATCCTATTTGTATTGATCTTTGAAATAGGCATTCTGTATATAGCAATATTTGCTTTTTGGTTCTGACTTTAGCATAAAATTATCAAACAATGCTGCAGTAAAACAATATGAAAGTCAATTAAAGAAGTACATTGGGACATGAGGTACAAGAATATGGTGAAGTTTGCAGATAATTAAATTTGAATTTTCTATGGAATTTTGAAATATGTCAATATCGCATTACATACGTATAGAGTCTGACTTTAGCGTCTAATAATTATAAAATGCTGTAGTTAAATAATTTAACGTTAATGTAAATCATCACAGAGGTACATGAGGGCATGATGTAAAAGACTATGGTGGAGTTTGCAGATAATTTGATATCCTAATTTTATGAATCTTTTAAATATGCATATATATATATAGCAATGTATGCTTCTTGGGTCTGATTTTATCATCTAATTATTAAAATATGCTGCTGTAAAACAACATGCAAATCATCACAGAGATACCTGGGGACCTGTAGAACAAGAATATGGTGGAGTTTGCTCATAGCAGTGCGGTTATAATCGATTATGCAAATTAGAATATCTGCCTATTTAGAAGTGCACAGGATGTTGCTATGACATTAATATGTATTTATAAAATAAATGCTGCAGTAAAATCACTTGAAATTAATCACAGACATACTTGGGGACCTATTGAGCAAGAACGTAGAGGAGTTTTCTTATAACAATGTGGTTTAGTGTGAATTGTTCTAAATCTCCCCGTAGAGCACTGCATAGGATATTGCTATGAATTTAATATGTAGAAAACACAGCAGTGGTTTTACTTGAAATTCATCACAGAAATGCTTGGGATGCTGTTGAGCAAGACCATAGTGGAGTTTCCTCATACCAGAGGTACTTGGTGACCTGTAGGACAAGAATATGGCAGAGTTTGCTAAAAACAATTAGATTTGGTTTTATAATGATAGATAAAAAAATGTGCCAATGTAGAAATAAATGGAACATAGTCAGCACTGTAACATTGAATTATTAGAAAATGCTACGGTAAAACAACTTGAAAATCACCAGAGAGGTACATGGGGACCTAATGAATAACAGTGTGGGGGACTTTGCTGATAGCAAGATGATTTGAGATTTTTACTGGAATTTTAAATGTTTGCCTTTATAGCAGTGTATGCATATCGGGTATGACTAACATGAAATTTTTCTTGAATTTTGTAGGCAATATACTCCGACAAAGGAAATTAGGAAAGTAAGAAAAAAGTAACTTTTCCGTCGAGTCTCAAAGGCCCTGAGGGTTTTGTCCAGCAGGGGGCTCTGCGCCCTGTGAATTGACTGTGATCCTTCTGGACCCTATACTTCATAGCAGGGGTCGGCAACCTTTTTGACATGAAGTGCCAGTTTGAAATGTTCTTGTTAATTAGTGTGCCATATGAACATTAAGTTTAACAATAACATTAGCCTTTATGACACCACATAAAAAACATGTCCTAAAGACCTGGAATTAGATTAAATCCATAGGCTACAGCAATGTGCAAGTGCAGTGAGCTAAGCTACCTTTTATTCTATATTAAATGAAGCTTCACTACACTGAAGCTATCCCCAGGGAAATGGAGCTAAGCTGAAGCAACATGGCAAAAGCTTTTTACATTGCAACTTCAATCCAACTCAATGATGCTATCTTAGTGATCAATAAAAATGTCAGCCGAACAGATAGGCAGGCACAAAATGTTCAGATAAATTGTTGATTACGATATAAATCCATCAGCGTTTAGTCCACGATATGTATGTTGGTAATGTATAAGCGACCCCCCACAGATTACTTTGGTGCTTCCATAGCAGCTCGGACTTCTCCTTATTGGAGCACGCATTGACATCAGTAATAAATGTTTACCCCCCAGCGCTAATGTCAGCCCCCCCCGTCGGCTGAAATGTACGCCAAGCCAATACACTTTACGCATTGACATCTGTAAAAAAAATAAAAAAGGTTGCCCCTCCCAGCGCTAATGTCAAATATGAATATTTCTTAACAAAATGTTTGTTCACTGCTCAAGTGCAAGTTAATGTCAAATTAACTTTCAATAAGTCTAAATGTTAACCAGATTTTTATTTGTGGATAATGGGTTGACAGGGTTAGTGGGAGACTTGCCCTTTTATGACTCCTCAATACATTAGAATGAAATGGAGGTTACAATAAATGAGGACTCCATGTGTGAAACCTCAGTCCGTTCCACAGTTTGTTTTTAATCCCAACATAGGTATGTATGTAAGACCACAAAATCAGTGTCGTAAAGCCTCACAAATTAATTTATGACCTGAGAGTCTTCATTGAAATATATAAAATGTAGGTGAATATTTGTTTACTAACTTCTACTGTTCAACTATTGTTGAAATACTTTGTAACACTGTTATAAAAATAGCTATATAAGCATGGCTATCTTGCTACAATGACATACACAACATTTAAGGTATGATAAAAATGGTGCCAGATTAGTAAATCATAAAATACCAGGAGAAAGAAACAAGTTTAGTCTAGAAGTCTGTAGCCTATGAGATCATTATAGTGTTCTATTGCGGTCTTTGAAATATATTTGAAGAAGAAAAACTGACTGATTTAAAAGAAAAAAAGTGCAACGTATTAAAAAAGGAATGTTTCTTTAGAATACTCTCAGTAAAGACAAACGGGACTGGATGGCCCTCAGTGGATGCCCTCATGTCTTCGGAATGACCTTGGTAATTCTGAATGATTGGATTTCGGTGTAGTAAGTCTTCAAATAATTCTCTATAGAAGCTGAAGCATTCTGAGAAAGACCAGATGGACAATAAGATGTACAGACTGGAAGACAAGGGCGCAGGACATACGCATACAGATAAATGGCAAGAGTGAGGATCATGCAACAGTTAATGATAGAAATATCCCTTACTTTAACAGTTTGTCGGATGAATTCATCAGTATAGCTGGAGTCAGCATATATGACAACGCTTCCGGCAGCAATCACAGTCTTAACAGCTGAAGAAAAATATGAATTACTTCAACAAAAAGCAAAAATTCGACATTATGTATCCTATATCTGAGATAATAGCCCTATTGAATTTCTCCAACAGTTAAGTTTATTCTTAAATATAGAAAAGTATTGATTGACTTTAACTGCTGGTTAATTTCTCCCAAAATTCCGATTGAATAAAATATATATTTTTTTATTACAAAACCTATTATAACAGAACATATAAGCAGAAGAGCAGGAATGGTTTACCAGCAAGCCTTAGTCTGTCTGCCTCCATACCTTCCAATTCCCACGAAACTTGATTAACAAGCTTTTGCTTTGTAAAAATGTTGTGTGCAAGCTAACCGTCGTGGGTGGGTGTTGTAGATAGATTTTGCTTGTTTGCGGTAGTGGATGCGATGGCTGCAGATGGACTTTGTGTGGTAGCGGCAGTCGGTGCAATGGCTATTGTAGATGGATGTTGCATGGTAGCAGTAGTTGGAGCGATGGCTGCTGTAGACGCATTTTGTATGGTAGCAGTAGTTGGTGAGAAAGCTGTTATAGGGGGATTCTGAGTGCTAGCAGCAGTGGCTACGAAGGCGGTTGTAGGTGGGTGTTGCGTGGTACCAGTATTTGCTGTGACGGCTGTTGTAAATGGGGTTTGCCTGTTACACAAATTGCCCGAACAGCAAGAGATTGATGCTCCAACATTGTTCAATCCAAGTATTGGTGGAAGCAGAGACACTGCAGCACATGTACTGGGAGATGCACATCCCAGACCCATGTAGCCCATGGAATTAATGCTTACTGCAGAGGAAAAGAAAGAAATACATACAGCTTTACATTTCTTTCATTTTCAATCCCTAATTTGTATCCCTTGTTTAAAAGTGTTTATTATTCCTGACGGAACACATCTTCCCTAAAATGATAGAAATAGTGGTTTATATTGTATATGTATTGATATGACAAAAAACTATTCTTTGACAAAAGATCAAATTCTTTCATTTTTGTCATTTTGCTTGACTGTTTTTAGATGCTTGGTCACGTTAACAGAAAGTTAAGTACTTACAACTCCCATTGAAACAATCTGTTTCCAGTCCATAGCATGGTATAGAATCTTGGCAGAGTGACCCATCTGAGAGCTTTGTTAAATCTTTACAGGAGGTGCAGTTTGATTCATTAGGCACTGCAGAAGGGGCTTTAAAGGAACGCATCAGATGTAATGGTTAGATGCTTAATATCTTGAGTTAAAGTTACTATACCAATGTGTAATTTTCTAATGAAACCTTTGATCCTGGAAATAACTATTCTAAACTTTTTTTTTAACAATGCTACATAATACAACTAATCATTGATATCACTTACTAAGACTGACTTACACTTTTGATTAAAATATGTTTTCAGTGTTATCATGTAGAAACATGGAAACAGTGACAGGTTGTGTGAGAAACTAGCTAAGTATCTTATACTGTAAATTCATATCCGATCTTACCCGGCAGATTATTGCCATTGCAGTCATCAGTATTACAGCAGCTAAAAGCAACAGCTATGCGTCCAAACCCCAGGTTCAGTGACGCTTCAGTGGGAACGGGCGCCATGGAGCAAAGGGAGGCTGGTGCACACGTTTTTTTCACTCCAGAAGGATCAACACCTCCAATTGGAAACGCTAAAAAGTGACAAATTGACAAATTATTAAAAAAAAAACTAGACAGCCACTGTAAATAATCTATATTAATCTAATGACAGACATTTGAAAGAACACATACAATTCTAGACCCACCAGTAACAGTTGCTGTTATACACTGTTCGTTTGCAGAGCAGGTGGATGAATATTTTTGTGTGCATGCTGGGTCCAAAACATTGTCACAGAATAAACACTGAAGTGTTTCAGCTGCAATTAGATCACATACAAATGATCAATCATCGCAAATGAGTATAGTTCTATATACTTTCATATTTAAATAAGTTCACTTTAAGGTTGGCTTAGGATATGGTTAGGTTTAGGCATGGGCTTGATGGCTAGTTTTACATTGTTATCTTAGAATAATAATATCTTGCAGTTTATTCATTTGTCTATAAATTGTGTTACCTGTGTTGAGGAGAGTCCAAGCGAGGCAGAAAGTCAAGATGAGCTTCATGTTCAACAACAGTTGAGAACGCAGAGGATGCAGATGAGCCCAGGTATCCGCCCTTTAAATGTAGCCCAGGTGACGTCTCTTTAAAGAGCACACTTCCTTGTATTAAATGGGAAGGGTAGGGTGCAACCTATAATGAATGGTTGATCTTCATTCCTGGGATGGTTGTCTACTGCATTCTAACTGAGTACTACAGCTCTGCTGAACATACTGTATGTAGGTCGTCTACTTCTTAAACACGTACTCAGCCACCAAATGAAAGCAAGTCAGCCATGCATTCCAGTTTCACCCACACAGAGAACGTGGCTTCATCTAATAATGTTTATGGAGTAAACCTGATTATCAGGATATTAACAAAACAAATGTTGTCTGCAACTACCAGACTGAAAGAAGCATACTCTTGCCAAACTACCTATGGCCCCTACAGGAACTACTCTGTCTAACAACTCCTTTAACCCAGGACCATTTTGCTGCTCCCATCAGATTGTAACAGATAATAATTATGTAAAAACTTTCGTGTAAAAGTGTATTTTCAGACATTTGGGATACAAAAATGGCTAAAGTTGCACGAGTATTTATGTTACTCATAATATTCGACCTGTAACAGAGTTTGATTCTGTATGCTTTTGTGATGACCCTCCCACTTTGGCAGCAGGATGATGGGGTGGGGCGCCCACCTGGTGGCAGAGTGGGCTGCTCGTAAGCTGGATCTAGCACACCTAGGATTGTGGGCCTGGGATATCTATAAAAGGCCGGGACAATATCAGCTCTGGTTCTTTCTCACTGGAGCTGGGCGACAACAAGCTGTTGTTTGGGGTAGTGGGGAATTGTTTAGTTGCAGTCCTGTTTGTTCTTTGTTTACTTTCACTTCGTAGCACCCTACAGCATATGTCCCCTCATTCATACACCACACTCATCACTGATTTCACTGATTTCCCTTCCTATTGTAGCACTTTGTTAACTTTGATTAAAATCGTTTTTCCTTTACTTAACCTTTGTGTGGACTCCCATCCTTTGTCACGAACCAGAGCTAGCTTGTGACACTTCCGATTTCTCAATCTGTTTAAATTTGCAAACCCTTTAAATTATAGAAAATCTGATTCTGGGGTCTCTCCAAATCAACTCCTAAAGTGATTAAAAATGGAATTAAACCCTGTATTTATACCCTACTAACAAAGACTTTTGTGTTGGGTCATTGGGAAGCTGTTTATCTGCTACCTGTAGCATCTCTTCAAACAGAATGCTAGACCATTGAATTGAAGAGGGTCAGTTGGTCATTCAAAGTTACTGTAGGTCAGACGTCATGATTGCTGCACAGACTTTGACACTTTGTTACAAGTATGACAAAACTGGCTGTGGTTCAAATACAATGGAATGATAAACGAGACATTTGGACCACTTTAAAGTTTTGTATATATATACAGTGGGGCCAAAAAGTATTTAGTCAGACACTGATTGTGCAAGTTCTCCTACTTAGAAAGATGAGAGAGGTCTGTCATTTTCATCATAGGTACACTTCAACTATGAGAGACAAAAATGAGGAAAAAAATCCAGGAAATCACATTGTAGGATTTTTAAAGAATTTATTTGTAAATTATGGGGGAAAATACGTATTTGGTCACCCACAAACATGCAAGATTTCAGGCTCTCACAGACCTGTAACTTCTTCTTTAAGAAGCTCTTCTGTCCTCCACTCGTTACCTGTATTAATTGAACCTGTTTGACCTCGTCATCTGTATAAAAGACACCTGTCCACAGCCTCAAACAGTCAGACTCCAAACTCAACCATGGCCAAGACCAAAGAGCTGTCGAATGACACCAGGAAGAAAATTGTAGACCTGCACCAGGCTGGGAAGAGTGAATCTGCAATAGGCAAGCAGGTTGGTGTGAATAGATCAACTGTGGGAGCAATTGTAAGAAAATGGAAGACATACAAGACCATTGATAATCTCCCTCGATCTGGGGCCCCACGCAAGATCTCATCCCGTGGGGTCAAAATGATCATGAGAACGGTGAGCAAAAATCCCAGAACTACACGGAGGGACCTGATGAATGACCTGCAGAGAGCTGGGACCAAAGTAACAAAGGCTACCATCAGTGACACACTACGCCGAGAGGGACTCAAATCCTGCAGTGCCAGGCGTGTCCCCCTGCTTAAGCCAGTACATGTCCAGGCCCGTCTGAAGTTTGCCAGAGAGCATATGGATGATCCAGAAGAGGATTGGGAGAATATCATGTGGTCAGATGAAACCAAAATAAACTTTTTGGTAAAATCTCAACTCGTCGTGTTTGGAGGAAGAAGAATGCTGAGTTGCATCCCAAGAACACCATACCTACTGTGAAGCATGGGGGTGGAAACATCATGGTTTGGGGCTGTTTTACTGCAAAGGGGTCAGGACGACTGATCCGTGTTAAGGGAAGAATGAACGGGGCCATGTATCGTGAGATTTTAAGCCAAAACCTCCTTCCATCAGTGAGAGCATTGAAGATGGAACGTGGCTGGGTCTTCCAGCATGACAATGATCCCAAACTCACCGCTCGGACAACGAAGGAGTGGCTCCGTAAAAAGCATTTCAAGGTCCTGGAGTGGCCCAGCCAGTCTCCAGACCTCAACCCCATAGAACATTTGTGGAGGGAGTTGAAAGTCTGTGTTGCCCAGTGACAGCCCCAAAACATGACTGCTCTAGAGGAGATCTGCATGGAGGAATGGGCCAAAATACCAGCTACAGTGTGTGCAAACCTGGTGAAGACTTACAGGAAACGTTTGACCTCTGTCATTGCCAACAAAGGTTATGTTACAAAGTATTGAGTTGGACTTTTGTTATCGACCAAATACTTATTTTCCACCATCATTTACAAATAAATTCTTTAAAAATCCTACTATGTGATTTCCTGGATTTTTTTTCTCATTTTTGTCTCTCATAGTTGAAGTGTACCTATGATGAAAATGACAGACCTCTCTCATCTTTCTAAGTAGGAGAACTTGCACAATCAGTGTCTGACTAAATACTAGGCAAAAAAATAAAAAATAAGCTGGAAATCTACAGAAAGTAATAGTGGATACTTTTCTCGTTCTCTTTGGAATATGGCTATTTCTAATGCAAACACAGGGCTCCTGAAATCATGTTTGTTTTGGCAGTATAGTGTAGTTTAACGTCTATATCTACAATGTGATCTGGATTAGTTTACTGCTGATATTTTGAAGTATTTGGGCAATTTACCTGATAACATTTGTTTGAAAGCCATGATGTAAATGGTTTTGATATTTTATGTTTGAATAATTTTGATTGGAACTGTATAACCCTGGGTGCAGCTCTGCCTTATTTGCCTCTTAATAAGGTAAAGGTCTTAGGGTTTCTACCCCCTCCACCATGCACATTCTACCTCATTCAGTTCTGTGCCTCCTTCCCCCATGTGCAATTGCATCCCTGTTTCCTCCTCCACCGCTTTTGTTCCAACAAGCTGAAGTCTTCGCTGTTGTTTAGCTGTGGGTCTGGTGAACCTCCCCCTATCCACTCATACCAGCTCATAAGTGTCCCATCCTCTGTGTGACAACACCAATTGCAAAGCTAAATAGATGAAAAGATCCTAGCCCCATCCTATGGGTAACTGATCCTACCTCAACCCTTTCCACGTGTTTCCTCCAAATAGATCTTAGTTGATGAGTCCCGCCATATTTCTTGCTTTGTTTGCAAGGCACAGTTTTGTTTGGTCACATCTGGGTCATGCAGGCCTCATGATGTTTGTCTTATTCAGCTTTATGTCCGGTTTCTGATTCTCCATTCCGTCGTCTTTACAGAACACTGGTTGCGGGGCAGGAGATCAGGAAGAATTTGTCAGTCGTATCAGGGAGCTGGAGAACCATAGTCTACACAAAGGTGTGTGTTTTTGATTTATTTTCTATTCAGATGTTATCGACTGGAGTTCGAACAATAACTCTGCGTTTCAACAATACGGCATTGTTTTGTCAGTGGTTGAGGACTTGCGGTTAGCCGCTGTCTAAGTTGGAATGTATGGTTGCAGTGTGTTTCTTAATTAGAAAGTGTTGGTGTCCTGATGGGTGGCATCTGCTCTTCTTTGCTGCAGGTCCAAAGTGTAGATGTCGCAGCTTTCAACAAGATCTGAGTCCATGGTATCCCATCCCTATGTCATTTGTTTCTAATTTTATCAAACAGTATTGATAATTACAAATATGTAAAGTACAGCTGGATTATAAATTGAGTAGTGAACAATAATCTAAATGTCTAACTAAAATATCATTTAGATACCTCAATATCTGTTAAAGCACTTTGGAATACCAGCAAGATAAATGTTTTAAATAACATACAGGTGGTTTGCCCTTGATTGCGTCATCGCTTGAGCATCTTCAACCTCTAATTTTTGGTTGCAGTGCTACCTTTGCCTGAAACAGACTTATGGGCGGCATTTACATATATAGTCAGTATTGAAAAATCTTCCGAAAGATACGAAATAGTCTGGTTTTTAATTCTCTAAATAGTTTTTTTTTTTTAATACGGCATAGGTCACAGAACTGGAATAACAGTCGGTTTGTTCTTTCACAACCATCACCTTTATGATCACTAGCTATCTGCTTAACACAGTGCACAAGTCTGCAAATAGGGCTAGTTCTAAATGACTATATTCACGAGCATAGAAATAATAAATATATATAGTTGAACTGTACATTTTATATTATAAAAAGTTGCACAATATCAGTAGAAATGTGTATTCATTGTAGCAGAAGTTTGTTTGTATAGTAATCATTCAGCAGGTTCAAATGCTTTATAGAAATATACCTGGTGGCAAAAACAGGATTCTACAAATAAATGTATTTTTCTATGATCTATGATTGGAGGGTCTCAAACAAGATAACAACAGGGCACTTAAGAGACGGTACATTCCCAACCAAGCGGCTGTTTGCTGCTGTGTATACTTGGCCACTTCCTTCCACATATTTGATCGGCACGAGGGTAAACAAGGCAGAAACTCAGAGCCGCAGACTCTCACGGACGCCATCTTGAATGTAAAGCGGTGTTCTAAGGGGCCTTCTGCCCCATCTCCCTCCAGCTCTTCCACAGCAGTAGGTTTTTGCTCTTGCCCAGAGTGACCAGCCAGCGGGGGATTTTCAGGCCGTTAAACTGGCCCACGCCATCGTTGTGGCCCAAGGCCAGCAACATAGTGATGTTCCCTACAAGGGAGATACCATGAAACAATAACGTATACTGTTGCTGCCAATACTGGGATTGTTATGGTTGATTCCCACCACTTGCTTTTCAGCCAATGTATACTTTACTGTAAATTTAGACAGTTTCATGATTCAAGATTGGTATGCGTTTGAAAAATATACACGATTACACAATACACTTATTTTGATAAAAACAATACTAAAAATAAAAACCAACAAGAATTAGTTTGGGTCCCCTGTGTGATAGGAGGTGAGAGCCTTCCCCGTCAGACTGTTAATGATTTTGCTAACAGTGACACCTGCATTGAGAATCGCATTGTAGGCAGTCCTTGGCTCCTGGATGTTGACACAGTCCCCAACGGCGTAGATGTTGGTGTGGCTCTCGGCCTGCAGGTGCTTGTTCAGCTTCACCGCTCCATTCTCCGCAAGACACCCACCTGAACCGTCAGTTGTAAATATTTATCACATTTGAAGTTCAACAGTTATGGTAACATACTAATTACGAAACAAATTAAATATTCTCTGAGCTGAAATGAACGGTTCAATGTCTCCCCCTGGTGGTCACAAATATGCAGAACATTGGAATGAACTTGGCTTTAGAACAGGTAAAGAGCACTGATCCTAGTGGGGGAGACTGAAAGCAGCGACTCACTGAGGCCAGAGCTGTAGGCAGCGGAGTTGTCCTTAAGCCCGACGCAGGAGATGACAAGATCAGTGGTGACCTCTATGCCCTTGTCTGTTTCAACAATCATGCCCCTTCTAGTCACATTCAGCTCCAACTCATCCATGTTGGATACTTTCTGTCCTGGGGTCAAAACAGAGCAACAATGGATAAAGGTCTAATTTTCCAATCAAACAAAATGCAGCATATAGGATTATTATTAATATTATTATGTAAAGCCTTTGACATTCTTTTAAGAATTCCTGGCATATATATTCATGATTTTATGGTATTTATGAATGTTCATTCTGAAGTTGCTAATGATAAGTCACTCAAATCAGTGTTAGTCCATGCCTATCAAACATTTCGGATCAGATCAGCTTGCTCACCTAGCAGCAACTCCACTCCTTTCTCCAGCAACACCTCCTTGGCTTGATGGCGAACGCTGGGGAGCAGTTCCCCGTCGGCCAGGCCCATGTGGGAATGGATCAGAACCACCTGAGGGACGGCAAAGTGTTTCTTAGTGTAACAACTGGAATGGGAACGAAAAGATGAGCAGAAGCCTCGCAGTAGCACAATGTTGATATTTGAGATGTTGTGGAGAGATTGAAGTCATTGAAGACCAGACATCCCACCTTCTTGTCTAGATATTACGTTTTGATCTCGGCAGCCATTGCCACTCCTGTGGACCCACCTCCCACCACAAGCACAGAATCCGCAGCCTGGAACTGAAAATATAAAATATAAAAATAATATCATGCCATTTTATCAGTCTCTGTTGATGGGTATGTTTGGAATACTTTTTTATGTAGAGTATGCAGAATAGATGCAGCGTAAAATTCCCAGTTCATGTCTTGGAGAGGAAAGGGCTCTGATAGGCCAGATGCCAACCACATTATACAATGACAGGCCAATGTTTTTGAATAAATAAATATAATCAAACTAAAATTGCAGTCAAGTAAATCATTTGATATTCAGAGAAATAAAAAAAAGAATCTCCTTAGTTTGGGAAAAATTGTGGTCAGGTGTTCAACGTTAATTGGGAACCAACTAAGATAAATAATAATATTAATAATAAACAATGTTATTCATTTAGAGTAAAGAGAACCATTCACTTTTTGGGGGGTGAGATTTGTCAAGGGTTTTGGGTTGCTTTAACATGTTTTGTTTTGTTTAGTTCTTTTGTCTCTTTGTCTAAAGAGAACCAATTGGAAAAAAGACAAGAATCAGGAGAAGCTAGAGAGTAGTGTGTCTTTATTCTACTGAATAGAAATAGAATAGAAAAACTAAAGATGTAAGAGTTGTCTTCTTTGACCTTGTACCCTGGCGACCTACCTCGTTCACGATGTCCTGATACTTCTGGATGGCCGTTTCGTATGAGGAAACAGCGTTGTATTTTCCTGGGAAGGGGCCATCGGTGCCAGTACACAGTACGAGGTGAGAGTAAGGAACTTCCTGTGGGATAAAAAGAAATAAAGATAAAGAAGACCAGACCTCAATACGTGTTGCACAGCACAGATTTCAGAGTCACATAATAAAATAAACCCAAGGAATGTTTTAATTGCCGTACCTTTCCTCCATCTAGAAAGACGGTTTGTATCTCTGGATCCACCCTCACAACTCTGCCCTGCAAGAAACTCTCTCCAAAGGTTTCAAAACATGGGATGAAGGTCTGCTTGGCAAAGTCTGTAGGGAAGGGAATTCTGCAATCACTATCGCATCTCGTCAAATGTTAATGTATTTCATTCTACCTATTGTTTACAGGTTTACACAGAAGGTTGTTGTCAATGTATGCAAAGGGTCGGTTCATTCCGAATGACCCATGACTTAAACGATTACCATGTTTTCAATGTAAGGCCGGTTCATACCACTCCGAACAGACGCGCGCAAAGCAGCCACGTTGTGATGAAATGCGTCCCTGAGATCTATGAGGGTAAAGGGTATCCTTTTGGACTTGAACTCGTGTGAAGCTGCGGCAGATTCTTACCTGTTCACTCCTCTTTTCTGGCCCTGCCTGGTGAAGTATTTGTCAGCCAGAGTTTGGACCTGGTATAAGTAGGTTAAAATCTGAGTTATTGGAGATATTTACTATTTACCTTTATTACCCTGGAAAGCTAACTGAGGAGGGCTTTGACAATTTTAACCAGAATTAGGTGATGTAAAACAACTCGCTGGACATACGTGGGTCGTCTAAGGACCCATTGGCAAATGACTGGTACTTCTACTTCTTTAACACTACTCAACCACAAAATAAAACTATAGTTTGGCCGTGCATTCCAGTTCCAACGACGGAGAACTCGCCCTCATCTGATCATGTTTCTTTGAGCCTACCTGATGTCGTCACCTAGCACCCGGGGTCACTTATATCTTCGTTTGCCACCATGACTAGTTTTTCTACTACTACCGGTTTGGCTCATCAGATTGTAACAGATGAACATTCTGTTCAAGCTTGTGTATGAAAGTGTATTTTCAGACATCCGGGATATAAAAACGTCTGAAGTTCCACGAGTATTTATGTCATTCATAATATTTTACCAGTAACAGTTAGATACTGTATGCTTTCAAATTCTCAATCTGTTTAAATGAGCAAACCGTTAAAATAAAATAAAAAATCTCATTCTGGGTATCACTCCACATCAACATAGGCTATTACCTAAAATTAGCAGATTAAAAAAGGGTAATTTTTTTATCCACTTTGTGGTTTCCATGGTGGTGATTGAATAAGGCTACCAGTGTATTACCAATCGCTGTCCATGCTGAATATATGTGTTAACAGCTTTAAATGTGCCCTTAGGTTCTCAGCTCAATCCCTAGTGGTCAGCTCACTCTTTATCCAAGGGGCCTGGGGGCCCTCACATTGTAAGCACTGAGGAGCCCTCGTGGTCAGCTCAAGCTTACAAGCACTTGTATGCACAGGGGTCCCTGGCATCCCTGGCATTCAACTTCCTTTGGAAGTCTTGGGCCAAGCCTTGATCAGGCAGGATACGGCAAAAACAGTACATTGCAGAATACTATGTAAAATGCCATTACTTTTTTGTGCGCTTCACATTGAAACAACACGCTGTCTGGAACAGACGTTATCGAAATCTCTACGATTGTTAATAACTCACCTGGCCCCATCGTTGTCTGAGTATGTAGGCTGAGGGAAATGGATTGAAGTAAAATAACACATTTGTTTATGAAATGTAGAGGAGTAAAAGTCGCCAGAAATATATACACTCGGGAAAAGTACAGATATTGCCACAGAACACTTAGGCTACTGGAAGTTGTCGAGATAGACCTTTTGGCCTCCTCTCTCATCGAGTCCGTTATTCCAGAGGAAGGATCACAAGTGGAGACAGTTGTTTAGACAAATCGTATTTTAATTCACTCAGAGTATATGTATATTATCACACGCACATGGTTAATTAACCTTTAAGCAATTATTGAAATAATAGCAGTTTACCTTAACTCATATCCCACAAATCTGAATATAAGGAGAGTGGAGAAGACTGTGACGCCCCAGTTCCCTCTGCCAATCTGATTTCTCTTCCTTTGTCTCTAGCTGTTATAGTAAGTTGTACCCTGTCTGCTGACTTCTAGATTGCAGCTAAGAACCGGTTCTGACCAGCTATCTGTTGCTGTTCCTAAGCCTGGGTCACTCCTTGCCCCTTTGTCACAACCCCCAACAGTCTCCCACCTGGCCCCGTGCTCCTCTGCCTAAACAGGCCTCTCCTAAGACAACGGCCAGAGGCCTCCCAGATCCACAATCAGCCCCTCCCCCACTTCCCTCTCATTTCTCTCTGCTTCAAAGGTTGCTCCTATCTTTTACACAGGGCCATAAACAATGCCATCTGACTGACCGGTCATAAAGTCTGACATCTTATTGCACCTAACAGGAAGGATACACAAACCTCTCTACAATAGTCTAGCTGTTGTTTTCACTCACTCTTGTTCTTCTGCTACAGACTTCATTAATATCACACAACTAATAGGTCACACCACTAATGGATTACATGATGTATATGCAACTATATCTTGAGCATGCTATTAAATCTGACAAAGTATATTGCTTTGTTTGTTTGAACCACTGCCTACACACTAAGAAAGGGTGCTTCGCATACAGACTTGCAGTCCCTGACAGAGTGGTAGTGGGTAGGGGAGGAGGGTCCATTTTGGGGAGAGCTCTTATGTCCTCCAGGAAAAAATATATATAATCCCGCGCTACAGATGACACAAAGCGTCAAACCTCAACCTTGTGACGTCAACAAATAGGCCATGCCACAAGTGCCCTCTAGCAAAAACACACACGTGCGCGCCACGGGATCACGCGTGAAAAAATAGGACTCCATTCTCTCTACTGCCACTCCTAAGGCTGAGGGATTAAACTCGAGGAACGCTTTGAAATTGATACCATTGTGTTAAATATCAATATATTACCTCATTATATGTATTATACTGTAGCCTATTTTAACAGTGCCCGAAGTTCGCAAAGTAATAATAATAATAATTTTGCATAATAAGTAGACCTATAAACAGATATGTTTTGCAACAAACTCAAATATGTTGTAGGGCCACAGTTTAATCGGGAATCATATTTAATTGGATCTGTATATATTTAACAATGCCTGCATGTGAATTTATCCTCCTAAATAATAAGGTAAACAGTAGGATACATTTTGTTTAGGCTGACGCCGTTTTCGATTAATCAGTTAGACAGATATGAGTGTGCAGTTTCATGGTTATCACATGCTCGTCGCGTAGAACTGTCAACTCAATAATGGCTCTGTCAGTTACAAAAAGGGTAACCACACCCAAAGGTGTTACGCATTTGGACAATCAGTGGGTGAATATTAATTACAGGCGTTCCACTACCCATTTAGAGGTGTTGTTAAAGGGTGTTGTTAAAGGGCGGGACCAGACACTCACTGAGGTGCGGCAAATTTCAGGTTGATGATGTATAAACACTAGCTGGGTGGCACGTGCGTGCGTACTGTGTAATAAATCTGAATATGTTTGTGCGCAAAGCATTTTCTGTGCTGTCCTTATGTAACCGTTTAGCGTGAATCCGTTTTACAAATGAGGCCCCTGAATTCAACAAGACTAATACATATTTCTTTGTTATTTGGTGCTTTGTTTCGCTGATTTAGAGTGCAGCGGCAGCCTGTTGCTGCACGTATCCAGCTGAGTTCAGGGTACGCTGACGGGAGGAATCTAGTTAAAATAAAACATATCCACTGAACAGAAACAAAAGTCCAAGAACAAGTACCGTCTGGAAGGAGAGGTTGTGTTAAAGAGTGCCAGAGCCCCCTCTGCTATAGTGTTAGGGTTTTATCGGGACTATTTCCGATTTCCAGTAAAATAGACAACCACATAATAAATAAACCAAAAGTCTGTGGTTATCTCAAAGATTTGTTTTTGCATAAACACACCAGAAAACTAAACTTGGCACCAGATTTAGATGTACTGAGCTAGTGAAGGGGTTACATATAGAACAGATAAAAAATGTATTTTTACCAATGAATACATAAAGTAGTCAGTAGTCACAGAGGGGAAAAAATATTGTCTACATACAGTATATACGACATTTCTTGGATTCTGTATGATGCATTCAGCTGTATGTAATTAAGATGGTTTCAAATGTACTTTAACTACAGGACAAGTGATCTACTGACAAAAATCTGTCTGACCTTTCATACTTTTATTAATAAGCTATAAGTTTAGCCAAGTTTTTAATTAATTAATTAATTAATCAATTCATAATCCAATGCTGGTTTGTAAATTTTAAGACTCAGAATTCATCAAAATATTGCAGTCCGTAAAAAGGTATTTTTCAAAGACTTTGGAGAGGAAGATAGTCATATGGCAACAACCATCTCTGCCACGGTGATTGTTGCTGAACTGGCCTCTTCTGGACTTTGAATTTTCAAGGAAGGCTCTTGTGAGGGCTCTTCATAGTGGTGGGCTTCCAGGTCGGCGTCCAACAAAAACACCATTGCAAAAAAGTTTGAGCGGCACATCAAAGCCAGACTGAAGTTTGCCTGTGGACACTTGAAACATGGGGATGAGTTTTGGAGGTCTGTCCTTGGGTCTGATGAGGTTGAACTTGAGCTGTTTGCCAAACAAACACAACATCCATGTGCCCAGAGGAAGGGAGATACCTTCAACCCTAAAACACAGTTTCCACAGTTAAACATGGTGGTAGGGGCATAACGCTGAGGGGCTGTTTTGCTGCTTCAGGCACAGGGAACCTTGTTCGGGTGCATGGGACCGTGAAGAAAGAAGATTCTGTTGACATTTTGAAGGATAATGTAAAGAAATGGTTGGTCCAAATATTTTGAAGGACACCAAAATCAAGGTCCTGGAATTGCCCTCTCAGAGCCCAGATCTCAAGCCTATTGAGAGTCTGTGGTGGGAGTTAAAGGTTAATATGCATGCTTGAAGACTACGCAATTTGGATGAGCTGGAACAATTTGCCATGGAAGAATGGGCTAGGATCTCTTTAGAGACATGTGCCAAACTATTTAGGAACTACCATAAGAGGTTTTTGTCAGTATTGTCAGAGTCAGCAAGGTTACGCTATTGACTATTACCTTAAAGCAACTCCTCTCTATATCTGCTCTGGGCACGGTCAGATGTGTCCTATGTTCTAAAGTCTAAAGAACTAATGTGGACTATACCAAATGGTTGTACAATAGGCAGTTGTATATGTGTTCACTATATCACCATAGTCAAGGACCGACGGAAACGGTTAATCATTCAATCATGTTTTGATTAAGAGCAAACTTGTGTGTGTCGTGGGTCACCTTAGAACCTTAATTTTTATCTGGTCTCATTTTCAAAATATCTTTTTTGTTATGCATTCAGAATTTTGCATATCAGATTCAAAGAACATTTACCTAAGCATATCTTTATCACTCTGTGTAAGCCTTTCAATAGCCTTAAGTATGCAACGGGTGATTGTAAATGATGGAGTCCACACTATCTTTAATTTGTTACACTAAAATAGGTCAGGATTTTAAGGGCCGTCATATTGAATAGTTTGTGGATAGGTCAGTTCCTCTGGTGTATTGTTAGGTCATTCAACATTAAACCATACACTGGGGGTGTTCACAAAGGTTGCTATGTCCTATAAAGCAAGCTTAGAAAATGGTTTTGTTATTTTCTTCAAGACAATATTGAATACATTAAAACATGACAATGTCATCTGAACAGCATATAACTTCAGAAAGCATGAGTAATACTACAACAATGATGAGAAACTTAAAATAACCTGTTTATCAGGCCTACCAATTAGGATTTTAAGTAAACTTTTTTTTAAATCAGTTGTAGATCCAGAAGGCCGTGGTTTAAGTCTGAGCTAAGGGACATAATTATGTGATTGTGTCAGCATGACGCAAACATACTACGTTTTATTATTATTATTAGCCCATTTTTGCTGCCCTTACTATGGCCAGCTTTGACCAAATAAACTCCATTCCAGCACCAACAGGTCTATCCTAATGCCGTACTGCTTGTACAAAGTCAAACACCAAAGACAAGTGAAGTGGAAGGAGTTAACAGTATTCTCAAAGCAAACATAGGTATAATATTTTGGCATTAATGGAACGCCATAGTTTAGACTATCACCCAAGTGATTTACTCTCTATTCAAATGTTTACAGTTAAACACAGCTAGCTATCATGCAATAGTCACTGATGTGTTTTGTGGTTCGTCTTGAATTTATTGAGATCGCTAGCAAACGTAGCTTGCTTTCTGTTGTGTTACGTGCCTTGCTAGGTTTGAGAAGCATCACCAAACAGAACGTAGCCGGCTGAAAATAGTAGTTAATATATGCCAGACACAAACCAACAACCGGACTATAACTAGGCAGGTCAAACCCGTTTTCACTTTTTTTTTATTAAGTGATTAAATAGTCCTATCTTCCAATATGTTGTTATTTCGTAAAATTTTATGAATAAAAACAAATTAATAAATTGTCAGTTTGCCCAAAAGTGACAGTTTTATTGTTAAAAAAAGGATTTTAGATTTACCGCGATGTTACTTCCGTTTAGACAGACGCTGGGTCTAGAAGCATGAACATCCTACGGCCCACTTCGTTGTTATTATACTTCTTAATTGTGAAAGTATTCATAGATATTTCATAACAGATACCTTAAGAAACGAATTACCTATACATTTGATATAATTGTTTACCCAAATAAAGTGTTCAATGTTCAAAACTTGTACTCTGAAAACCGCTAGCGTGTCAAACAGCTTAGCTTTTTTAGGACGCGGGACCTACTGCTCGCAATAGCGTTCGTAACATATCGGTGTCTAAAATAATGCCAATTATTATTATTTTTATTATTAATAAACAATTAAATTATTGAATGGATTTAGAAGTTTTCTTACTGTAACGTTGATAAAATTGTATTCGTGCAGGCTGAGCTACTATGTTTCTAAAGGTGCAGGCATATATCATGTTTCAAAAGTTCTGGGTTAGTAGCCTATGAGACAGGTAGCCTACGGACGCCTGATTTCAAATTCTACTGAAATAATCACGTTATCTTCCCAGACACGCACAAGTCTAGAAGCCAATGAAAACATAAATGCTAACCCAAAATGTATTGCATTGTTTTCCCGTCAGGAGCCAAATTTGATTAATCACACAGTGGACATAGCTCTAATGCAGTTCAGCGACAATGAAGTAGGCTATAGGAGCATGCCTCACATGAGTGGGCGCATCTCCAAAGTCCAGCTATCAAGTTCTTACATTTTTGGATCACAGGGCAATGAGACCTCCTTCTAGGTCCAGTTAAGAGCTCTCATGCGACGGATGTAATTTAGGGTAGTAGCAGCGCAATTGAAGTATTTAAACACAGCATCAAGGGCATCACATGATTTGAGGGGGCGTATCTCTAAAGTAAAGCTATGAATTTCTTTCTGAATTTGGTCAGAGCTCAATGAGACCTCCTTCTAAGTCCAGTTTAAATCTTTAATGCGACTGATGTAATTTCGGGTAGTAGCAACACAAGTAAACTATATGGAGCACACGTTAACTAAGTTATTTATGACCGATCGGCGCCGTCGCTCAGTGTCAGTTCCCGAGAGAGGTTGTCTTCAAAACAAACCCAAGATTGATTGTTTATTAATATGGGAGGTGCTCTGTATTTTTGCTTCAACACTAGGTGCGCACCAGTTTTCAGGTCCCGTTTTGGCCATAATAAGACAGATTCTAACGAAGTTCACAATGAATTAATGATTTTATTAACGGTTGACATATGGAAAGATTTCATTTCAGTGGTTTAAGAATATGTGCTTAAACCAGTTCATCAATAGTTTGACATTAAATAAAACATACGCATATATTTTTAACTGCTTAAAGTTTTTTTAATGCTTTTTTTAAAGGCTTTTTTCAAGTAAGATCAAAGCCTACTCTTTTTGGAAGCTAAATATAAATTAGCAAGCACTATGTGCAAATCAACACTAATATATGGTGAAAGTAGGTATTACTTTTGAATTAGTTAAGTGATTCAGACCAACAAAAACGTTAGATTTGTGTCGAATTAAACAGTTTTAAAACGCTACGCAGTCCAATTTTCGTCAGCGCTGAGTGTAGAAGCTCTTCTAGGTCCAGTTAAAAGCTTTCATGCGACGGATGTAATTTAGGGTACTATCAATGCAATTTAAGTATTTAAAACACAGCATCAAGGGCATCACATGATTTGAGGGGGAATATCTCATCAGTCCAGCAGTCGATTTCTTTGAATTTTGGATCAGAGCTCAATGAAACCTCCTTCCAGGTCCACTTAAAAGCTCTCATGCGACGGATGTAATTTAGGGTAGTAGCAACGCAATTGAAGTATTCAAAACACAGCATCAAGGGCACATGCTTTAAGGGGGAATAACTGAAGTTCAGCTTTGGATTTTTTAAATTTTTGGATCAGAGCTCAATGAGACCTCCTTCTAAGTCCAGTCAAAAGCTCTTATGCGACGGCGTTAATTTAGGGTAGTAGCAACACAATTGAAGTATTTAAAACACATGTTAACCAAATTATTTATGACCGATCGGTGCCGTCGCTCAGTGTCAGGTCCCGAGAGGGGTTGTCTGCCAAATGGACCCAAGTTTGATTGTTAAATGTTATGGGAAGTGCCCTGAATTTTTGCTTAAACACTAGGTGCGCACCGTTTTTCAGTTCCCGTTTTGGCCAGAATAAGAGAGATTCTAACTAAGTCCGCTCTCGACCTCCGCGCTATGGTGAGTTTTAGAGTGACAAAATGAGTTTATTAACAGTAGACATATGGACAATTTCATTGTCAGTGGTTAGGAACATATGTTTAAACCAGATCATCAATTGTTTGATAATAAATTAAACGTAGATATTTTAACTGCTTAATTTGCACCAAAACAGGTGGATTCGATTCACAATCACTTATTCTTTCTAACTGGACACGTTGATATCTCCGAAGTTTAATTGACTGGGTGTAATACTGTGATGATTGAGTGTTGCCTTAATTTTTGGGAGCAGTGTAGTTAATTAGAAAACAGGACATTGATTTTTAAACTAAAGGTGACAACAGATTGCATAAATACCATACGATACCAAATGCTATTAGTTTGTTGAATTTAAGTTTATATTGGGTGCATTATAAATTGTTGATTGGAATGCTTTCATTAAAATACATTGGGTGTTTAACTTTCATTTTCAGTTCATCTTTTCATTTCATTTTAAGGGAAACCACACCCTATACACCTGGATAACTTGACACTGAACTATCACGCTATACTGTTCATGAGCCCAGAAAAGACGCCTTTCCAGTAACGTCTCTCTGCTTTCATGTAAATGCATTTAGATGTAAATGCTTATAGAACTGTTGTTGCAAGCCAGGCATGGAGGTAATACTAATTAAGTATAAATGAATAACAGCCCTTAAAATGTGTTTAAAATGCCTCTGAATCATGTCCCACCAGACCAACACTATAAGTGATTTATTTTTTAAGTGAATGGATGATGTCTGATTGTTGAACGTCCTTTTGATGTACGAAAATAGTGCATTGATTTTTAAACTAATGGTAACTACAGATTGCATAAATACCGTGCAATTGCAATTATTTTGTTGACTGAGTTTATATTGGGTGCGTTATGAATTCTTGATTTGGATGTTCATGCTTCTCGGTTTCCCAGAAATCACGCCTTCTTACAAGCTTTTCCGTTTTTTATGATAACATTACATAGCTGTGGCGGAAATGATGCCACAATAATAGATTAAAGGAGCACTGTTCTGTGTGTAACAAACGTATCATTGTATCCTTCGATAGGTAGTAAAAAATGATGAAAACACAGTGACACAGAAAAATACCCAGACGCTCAAAGCGTTTCATTTTCTTTGTGTTCTTTAAAAATGTGTTTATTGGGATCTATATTTTTGTATGTTTTAAAATGTCTCTGAACCATGTCTCGCATGACCAATCCTGCAAATTATTCTTTTTTACTGACTGGATGATGTCTGATTGTTGAACATCCTTTTGATGTATAAAAACAGTGCACTGATTTTAAAACTAATGGTGACTACAAATTGTATAAATACCGTGCACTTGCAATTATTTAGTTGACTTTGAGTTTATATCGGGTGCGTTATAAATTGTTCATTGGGATATGTATGCTTTAATTAAAAACACATTAGGTGATTAACTTGTCATTTATGGTTTAAGAAAAATCACACCTTACCGGAGGACTTGAGACTAAACTATGACAGTTTACTGTTAAATACAATAACCCAGCGATACGCCTTTCCAAGAATGGCTTTATTCTTACCATCCTTTCTGGTGTTTATGATACCATTACAAAAACAAAACGTGTTAATACTTACATAATACTCAACTTAATTCTTACTTTCAATCACTTCCACTTTGTTCCTATTTGAGAAAATGGATCATGACTCCAAAGGGCGACGATAAAAAAGCAAGTTGTAAATATAGAAATGCATTTCTAAAGACGGAGCTAAGTAGCACATTTGGTCAATGCCATTGAACAATACACTGGTGCGGTTCAGCAAGATCGTTATCATGATTGTTGTCAGGTTACCATATAAATCCATCATCCTTCAGTCCTTGAACTTAAAAAAAATATATATATATATTGATTTGTTGATTTATTAGATACGGGACAGCCATTAGATTATAAAACCGAAGTAAACATTTATCGAAGGCCAAAGGCATCATGGGTTCGTTGACCTTCCCATGGAGGCCCAGAAGAATGTGCATTTCCTGGCATCTCCATCTACTAATGTGGTTGGAATCCAGTAGATAACCATCTCAGGATCGAAGATGAACTGTTGCAAAATAAATTCATTTTAGGGTGTGCCCTACCCTTCCCATTTAATAAAAGGATGCAGAGACGTCACCTGGGCTACATTTAAAGGGAGGATACCTGGGTTAATCTGCATCCATTCTCAACTGTTGTTGAACATGAAGCTCATCTTGACTTTCTGCCTCGCTTGGACTCTCTTCTACACAGGTAACACAATTTATAGACAAATGAATAAACTGCAAGATATTATTATAAGATAAAAACGTAAAACTAGCCAATTTTAGACATCTTGAATTATTAAAGTATATATACTGTAACTATACTCCTTTGTATGGGTTGATCAATTGTATGTTATCTAATTGCAGCTGAAACACTTCCGTGTTTAGTCTGTGAGGATTTGTCTGACCCGGCATGCACAAATACAAGTTCATCCTCCTGCTCTGAAAACCAGTGTGTAACAGCGACTTTTACTGGTGGGTCTAGAGCATAATGTGGTCTTTCAAATAGCTGTTATTAGATTGAACAAAATTATATTCCACAGCTGTCTAGTTTCTTCCTGATAATTTGCCAATGTGTCCCGTTTTAGATACTTCAATTATTCTGGAGTGATAGAAAGATGTGCACCAGCATCCGTGTGCCCCCCGACCGGTCTCACTGAAGCGTCAATAAACCTGGGATTTCGACGTCTAGCTCTTGCTTTTAGATGCTGTAATACTCTCAACTGCAATACCAATAACCTGACGGGTAAGATCTGATACGAATTTACAGAATAAGATGTACACTTTGCTAGTTTCTCAAAAATAATGTCACTGTTTCCATGTTTCAACATAACACTGAAAACATATTTAAAACAAGTGAAAGTCATTCTTAGTACTGCTTAGATTAGTAGTATTATGTAGCATTGTTAAAAAAAAGTTTAGAATAGTTATTTCCAGGATCAGAGGTTTCATTAGAACTGGGTATAGTACACATTGGTACAGTAACTGGTATTATAACTTTAACTCAAGATATGAAGCATCTAATCATATCTGATGCGTTCTTTTAAAGCCCCTGCTGCAGTGCCTAATGGTTTACAGTGTGCCTCCTGTAAAAACTTAACAAAACTCTCGGATGGGTTACTGTGCAAAGATTCTACGCCATGCTATGGAGACGAAACAGCCTGTTTCAATGGGAGTTGTAAGTACTTACTTAAGGCCCGGTATCTATGAACAGTCAAGCAAAACTAAAAAGTAACAAAAAACAATTATTCTCGATATTTTGTCAAATAAAAGATTGTCATATCAGTAGCCTATGCTGTTACGCTGTTGCAAGGGGGACCCAATCGCTGGACACAGACACTGAGATGGAGTATAGTGATCAGCGATTCGGGTTTATTGCGGGAAGGTTGTGGGTCAGGAAGAGCAGAGGTCAATGAAACAATTGAGGAAGTGGATCCGGGGGCGACGGGACAGGAGAGAACCTGAGCGTCGGTGGCGGGGACAGTCCGGGAGATGTAGGCAGAGCAGCAGGTCGAGAAGCAGGCAGGCAGTGAGGCAAGCTGATTGAAAGGCAGTGAGTGATCCTATGACACATGGAAACGAGGTTAAATCATAAGCACAAGTAATTGTTCTTACCAGGAAGCAAACTCATGAGGAGCCAAGGATATGTATCTACCACGGGGGTTTAAACAATAATCTGGCGAAAAATGGTTGAGAATCCGGGGTTCATATACTGTTGGGCTGATGAGCTTGATAGAAGGCAGGTGTGTAGGCTGTGCAGGTGAGTAATCAGCGAGCCAGGATAGTGAGAGGAGTGCCGCACCCACAACACAGACACACACACATACACAGAGTAACAGACCGGGAAGCCACAGAGACACAGAGGAAAGGGAAACACAGGAAACACAAGGGATCTACTAGAGGCACGGCCCAGACCGTGACATTTGCAGTATAAACCATTCATTCAAGCTATTCAGGGAAAATGTGTTCCATCTGTAATAATTAACTAATTTAAATAAGTGATACAAATTAGGGCTTGAGAATAAAATAAATGGTTGTTGAAAGCTGTATGTATTTCTTACTTTCCATTTCCTCTGCAGTTAGCGTTAGTTCCTTCGACATCTTCCACTACATGGCTCTGGGATGTGCATCTCCCAATACATGTTCTGCAGTGCCTCAGCTTGCACCTTTAGTTGGACTGAGAGGAGTTAATGCTTCAATCTCCTGCTGTGTGGGCAATTTATGTAACAGGGAAAACCCACCTACAACAACAACAACACCCACTACTGTAAACACTACATCAACAGCAACCAAACTCTTTGCACCCGGTATCCCCTTTGGTCCACTTCTACTAATTACCTTTACACTTTTTTAATTATCGGCTCAGACAAGGACACACAAACACACACACACACTAATTTCTAACATTTGGGGTAAAAAGTTAGCTTCATTGTTATTTTGGAGTAATAATATGTTTTGGAATTAAAACAAAAGCAATAGTAAAGGGCACAGTAATTGGATGTTATGTTATGTAAATGCAGCACAGATGAATGTCCTTGTATATTCATTTGATAAGCATATGAATTTAATATACATACCAAAGTCAGGTAAACAAACTGTCTGACAAGTATGTTGTAATGTTACGTAAAAATACGTTTATTTAGAATCACATTTATTAGTTATGATTTTTTCGGTCAATTATTTTTTCAATATTGTTTTTTTTTTGTCTGTAAGAACCTTTGTCAAAGCATGATTTAATTGTCAATAATGTACAATCATTATCCCCTAATATTACAATAAACTCCTGAACGGTCACTTTTATAATACTTTTATACATGTTTAATAACTGACCCAAATGTTCGTACTTTTTAAGTAGAAATAGCAATCTATATAGCTTTCTAAACCTTTTTTTATCATTATTTATTTATTTAATCTAAATAGAAATGGGAACTACACTGGAACTACTATACTGGCTCTATATGATATACTTTCCTGTAACTTCTCCGACAACTAATGGCAAAGCATAATGTAACTGAAAATAGAATGCAAAACAACCATTGATATCAGTTTTTTATAAATAGAATGAGCAGTTAGAATATTGATATGTGCCTTTAATAAAGATGGAATGAATAGCTATGATGATAATATATGGCAGTGATTCCCAGCTATTTTTGTGTCCCGTCCGTTTTTATATTCCCCTCAAACCATTGGTCAGAGACAAATATAACTTCCTTATATAAAGGCAACTTGCTTGCGCACATCTGTAGTCCCAATGGAGACCGATCTTTCTCATTTTCTCAAAGCAAGAAGACGACGGAAAACTACGTTTTTTCATCCTGGTCTGCCTATGGGTGGAACTGCTGACTTCTGAATTGGACCTGTCATCCATTGTTGCTGGAATGTTTGTATAGGCAGAGACTAGTACATGCTGCATTTTCAGAATTGTCATATTTGTTTATTGGTAAGTGATTTTTATCAGACGTCAAAATACACAGGACACAGGGTTGTAATATCCATTATGCCACAATTCAAAATGAGCACTTAGGAAAACAGTATTTAAAAGGGACTTGGGTTGAGTGCAGAGACTTTATTGAGCTTTTCAAGTGAGAACTTTCTATCAGACATCTTCAGAAGGATCCGCGGTGAGCTTTGACATCTCAGAGCCACCATCCGCTCTCTGCAAAGCCAGATTTTTCAAATGAAAAATAAAAGGCTTATGGCTGTGTGATATCATTGCTCTGTTCATGTATGCTATAGAGCCAGCTCTGCAGGAACACTTGCATCTTTACACCACCACTCTTTGGGGTTACCCAGCAAATGTTGTGTATTGCAGGAAAACTCACACTTTTATTCACCAAACGAGTTGCAAAATTAATAGAAAATATAGGCAAGACATTGACAAGGTAAGAAATTATGATTTTCACTTCATCATTTTGTCCTTCAAACTTTGCTTTCGGCAAAAAATCCTCAATTTGCAGCAATTACAGACTTGCAGACCCTTGGCATTCTAGCTGTCATTTTGTTGAGTTAATCTGAAAGAATTTCACCCCATGCTTCCTTGAAGCACCTCCCTCAAGGTGGATTGGATTGACGGGCACTTTTTACGTACCATATGGTCAAGCTGCTACCACAACAGCTCAATAGGGTTGAGATCGGGGGACTGCGCTGGCTACTCGATTATAGACAGAATACCAGCTGACTGATTCCTCCCTAAATAGTTATTGCATAGTTTGGAGCTGTGCTTTGGCCTGTTGTAGGACGAAATTGGCTCCAATCAAGGACTGTCCACAGGGTATGTGGCATGCCGTTGCAAAGCCTTCCTTATTCAAGATCCCTATTGCCCTATACAAATATCCCAATCTACCAGCACCGAATCACCCCCAGAACATCACATCTCCTCCACCATGCTTGACAGATGGCGTCAAGCACTCCTCCAGCATCTTTTTATTTGCTCTGTGTCTCACAAATGTTCTTCTGTGTGATCCAAACATATCAAACTTAGATTTGTCTGTCCATAACACTTTCCCCCCCCAATATGCCTTAGTCCAACGTCTATTATTTTACCCCATCTTAATATTTTCCTTTTATTGGCCTCAGAGATGGCTTATTCTTTGCCATTGCCTAGAAGGCTAGCACCCAGGAGTCACCTCTTCACTGTTGACATTGAGACTGGTGTTTTATTAATTAGTCATCAAAAGAGATATTTTGTGTTGAATTTGGAAAAAACATTTTGAGCCATTCAAATTGTTCTTGTTTGATTGTTTTTTTTAGAACGAGCTGAAACCTAATTTGCAATAGCGGTTGAATAATTTTTATTGCAACTATATATATATATATATATATATATATATATATATATATATATATATATATATATATATATATATATTTATAAATAAAATGCTGGCCAACAGCTCAAAGATCCTCTTCTTCTCCAGTTCTTCCAATGTTTGACGAAGAGATGTCACCATCATAGAGTCTTATTATTCAGAGGCCTTTGGTTTGGATGAATACAACAACCCTGTTCATGGATAATTGGCTTCTCCAAAAGGTAAAAGGACGAAACTTAGATAAGACACCTGCAGACTATTCCCTCGTCTCAGGGCTAGGAGCAGAAGATCATTCTAACTTCACAATAGCAAGTTACTCCACTCAAACATTCATTTTCTCCATCACACAGGTGAAGTAGGAGCAATCCAATTCCAGTATTTGCAACTGCGCTTGCAAAAATGTTTCCTTCAGCTAATGATGATGTCATACATTTCTCCAGAGATGAGGATAATCTCAAGCTTTGTGAGTGTATGAATTCCCATCTGGTCAAAACACTCTGATATCTGTGAAGTAGTTGTGTCAAGCATGTTGAAGTATTAAATCCAGTAAGATTATTCACTGAAGAAGTGGCTATTCTGTGACCTCCCTGAAATGAGTTTTTGCAGGGTGAGATGTCTGAAGCTGTTTTCCTTGAGGAATATTGCATACAGTCCCTTTGAGTGTCTTTTGCTTTTCCAGTCCACATCTCCAACAAGGAAATAAGCACACATTCATAATGATAAATCACAAACATGATTACTGGAGTGCGAACGGTCCACCTGGTCGGGCAGAGCGGCTTAAGGGTCTGAAAGAGACCAGCATCAACACAGTGATACTCCATTAAATCTGGCTTTAAACATGCCAAGTTGGTTTGAAAAGCTTCTCAACTCAGACAAAGGTTAGTGTGACTAATAAAGCGGGAGCAGCTGAAACAGTAGTGTGAGGGTTGTGCTAGCATCTGGCTGCTAGAAGGCGCTGTAGGACCGTGTGAGGGTTGCAACAGGTGATCTGTCAAAGTAATACTTCATCACCGCCACGGTCCTGCAGTGTCCTCTACCAGGCGGATGCCAGCACAACTCTTAAAAGTAGCTTGACAATGTCTGATCTCAACACTTACTTTCTCACCCTCAGTCATTGTAAAAGCAGTATGGCTTTGAAATGTTTGAAACGTGTCTATGATACGCTTTCATTTACCTTAGTGTCGCATTGTAACTTTGTGATATATATATATTTTTTCCTGTTGTGGCCCATCTGGCTATGTAAACTGTTTGTTTCTGAATGTACTGTTATTGTGCAGTTCAAATAATAAATGCTTGACGCAATGTGGACCACAACTTTTTCAATTCCCAACATACTGGCAGCAACATCCTAAGTCTGCCTGCACAGCTGTGACATAGGAAGATTTATAGGCTTGTAAATGCTGATCTTTTAAACTTAAATGCCTTTGAGCATTAAAAACACATGGGCCCATTTAATGATGGGCTGTAATGAAGCGCAGTCTCCAGATTTGATTTCTATCGAACAAGATCGTACATAGTTGGTGGCCAAATACTGTAACGGTCTTCCCAAACCACCCCTACACACTCTCCTTACCACTTCCACTCCGTTTCCGTGTTCCCGTCGAGGGTCTGCCACGTTAAGTGCCACCCAAAACCGATGAGGGTGGAGTGAAGTGGGTTATGATACCCTTCACTTCTCTTATACATCGATGCAGACTCTCTCACCACGTACAACACCGTATTGTAAATACGTGCAGTGCAATCGGTAACAAATATCTGCTCACGCACATCCATTTAATATTGACGTACAGAGGTTCACAACTTAAATGTTACATTGTACAGGATCGAATATACCCTTCTCTAGACTAGAAAATTGTACCATGTTCATTCAATGATTAAATAAAATAAATGAAAATAATAAAAGATAATGTCCACCAATAAAATAATTGAAAGTAATTTTTATTTTTTCTCCATAGGCTTAGGTCCAGGCTTTTACTTCATGTACAGTATAATTAATGATGTCTGTTCATAAAGAGATAATGTTTCTGACCAAAACATTTTGTTCCCCATCCTTGCTGACATCGCTTAACAGGTGCATTTTCAAGGAATTCGACTATTTAATCACCCAAAAAAACCTGAAAAAATAAGAATCTAAAGAATTCTTAGACACACACACACACACACACACACACACACACACACACAAGCAGATAAGCGAAAAGCCTGGCTTATTCTCGCTTATTTTAGTGAGAGATCCGTCCCTTTACTGTGGCTAATAGTAATCCCCGCTCAGTTGCCAAGGTAATTTATAACATTGAGCTAGATTGCTCCGTAACAGGACAACTGTCAAGCTTAGTTTAGCTGTTTCGAAGATTTTCCAACAGGGGGAAACAAAATCCCAAACAACAGTTCCGTCAAGCGTCTTTATGCGCTTGCCCTTTGAGAGATACGCGAGTTCTGACAGGGGTTCTATAGTTCGATGGTTCAGACATTCTCACAATGTGACCAAGCATGAAACACATACCTGCTTACTTTAGTTACAAAGAACATATTAATAAAAAATAAGCAAATTAAGAAAATCATGTCTGGGATGTGAGACAAATGTTCACATAATTCTGACCTGTATAGCCTATGTTACATCATGAAAGACACCACTGTCTCAACCCTTCTTAGTCATGCTGAGAGCAACTTGAAATGAATGCTCTGCCTAGCAAAGAGTAAGTGTGCCACATCATTGAAGGTCACCCTCTATTCTCTCAAATGATCTGCAAGGGATGTTGCCTGATATCAAATATCAAAGCAAAATGGGCTGGCTCTCTCCATGATTCCAACATTTTCCGTGCATCATCACTGTCAGAGGATAGGCAGGATAATGTTTTTATCCAAAGTTTACTTATTCTACTCAAGCAATATCATGCATGTTTTACCCAACACTTTTATTCCTTAGGGGAGTTCAATTGAGTTCTGTTTGGGGACAGAGGCTAACCAGGTGAGTCACTCAAACAGGTGAGTTGCTGAACCTTACCCATGGCACACAATAAGATGTCTTTTGGCCGACTGAAATCTAGGTTTCGGTGCCTAAGAAGCCTGAGGGTTAATCCAGAGATGGCCTGTTAGATTACTAAAAACCTGTGTAGTCTTTCACAACATTGCCACCATACAACTTGAGTGGGACAGCCCAGGATGACGCTGGAGGAGCAAAGGGAAGAAGTAGCCCTTCCCATAGGACCCATAGATGAAGGAAAGTTGCGGGGCCTTTACCAAAGTAATTCTTTCAGTTAATCCCCATTTTATTCATGGTCACCTTTGAGTGAACCATTTCATTCATAATCTTTGCAATAAAAAAAATCCCGAAGAGCCCCTGCAATTATGCCAAGTGTCATTCAACACAATGCTGCTCACCCTCCTCTTTAGTTGGGACTAAGGCTGGTTCATTGGTAGGGGTGTGGGGATGGGGAGACAGGGCTGAGGAGCCTGACTCTGCATCTGTTGGGCCTGGCAGCAGGCAGGGGCAGGGGAAGCTGATTTAGTATGAATTGCTTTGTCAAGGTTTGCCTCCATTGATCAATGTTGGGTAAAAGAGAAGCGAAATGTAAACATTCACAATTTTCTGTCAAGATTAAGTAACTATGTTAGGGGAGCAAAAGTAGCCTGTTTCATAATGGACTTGGCTAACTGGTTAATTTCCACCACTCACAGACCACACCCACCTTTATTTGTGAAAAATTGGGGTGACACACTGTCTCCCATTCTTTTCTCTATCCTGTCTTTCTTTTTGTTAATAGCATAAAGAAAAAGAAAACTTTTTCGGGAAGGACTAGAGAAAAGTGGATGTCAAACATCAACAGCTAATAGTACCAGACCAATAAATGTTTACTTTTTGCCATTTGTTTTGTTAGTACATTGTAAATAAAATGTATTGCAAGAATTACCCTATATATTTTTAATTTTATCAGGGCCCCTGTCAGTCCCAAGCCCTTAGGATCATTCTAACTTTTCCCTGCCTCACGGTGCCCCTGAATGTTGCCCACCTGGGACCCATCCAGTAGGCCTGCCCATGTTCGGTGTCTGAATGGTATGCCCATTTCTAGCCCATGTATATTCTTCAGTCATCTTTGCAGTCTTTGTTCAGGGGAATGTATTGGGGTAAAAGTAGGCCTACACATTTTATTTTTTAAATGTAGTGGGGTAAAAGTGAATGTCGGCTGAGATACAAAGGAAGTAGTTAACACTACTGCCTACACAATAATGAAGGGAGCTTCGAATACAAACTTGCACTCTAAGTAGTGGGTAGGGGAGGAGGGACCGGTATGTGAAAGGCCTTAAATGTTGTCTAGGAAACAATATACAATCCCGCTACAGACACCTCAAGATGTCAATGAAGACCACAACCGTGTAACGTCAACAAATAGGCCACACACAAGTGCCCTGCAGTGTCTGTGAAATACAGATGCGCACCAATGGTGCGCGCGTGCATTAAACATGCATTGCACGCGCATGCAAAAAGACATTCTCCATTCTCTACGATGTTTTGCAAAAGAACTGCTCAAATATGTTGTACAATCGAATCGGGAGTCATATTTAATTGGATCTGTCATTATTTACCAATGCTTGCATGTTATACAATGCATTCTTAGAGGGTGAACAGTAGGATGAATTGTGTTTCCACTGATGCCGTTTTCAATGACTCAGCCGGGAGTGTATACAGGTTTATGTTTATCATATGTTCGTTGTGTAAAACTGTCACTTTGATAATGGCCCTGGCAGTTACAATCAGGGCAATTACCCCACCCAAAGGTATTATGCATTTGAGCAATCAGAACATGAATGCGACAAGCTGAAAAACACTGCTTACACCACTTTGAGTTCCTCCTAGATCGTATTTCATGTTTGGGTGCAGAACACTTCATATTCTTACAATTTTAGAGTTTACACTTCGGATGGAACGTATTAACACAGTTATGTTTATATATATATATTTTTTAATCAATAATAACTAGCAGTGATAATCTTCTAAGGGAGGGCCGGCCAACTTCCAGTAAAAGACACATAAAAGTTAATAAAAAATTTATTTTTCACATTTCAAAGTGAGTACTTTAAAAATACTTTCGTGTTCAGAAGGTGGTTGTGATGAAAACAGATATGATTGCTGCAGTTTTCAAGTGAGGACCTTCTTTCCCAGATGTTTTGTTGGATTGAGCCCACAACATCTCCAAAAGCTCAAATGTGAGCTCTGACTGCCTCAAAGCGACCCCTCTCTATATCTGCTCTGGGGATGGTCAGATGTGTGCTAGGTTATAAAGCTTAAAGAACTACTGTGAACTATACCAAGTGGTTTTATGATAGGCAGTTGAGTATGTGTTCACTATATCACCATAGTCAAGGACCGACGGAAATGGTTAATCATTCAATCATGTTTTGATTGAGAGCAGAATTGTGTGTGTCGTGGGTCACCTTAGAACCTTAACTTTTACCTGATCTAACAGCAAAATATATTTTTTTGTTATGCTTTCAGAATTTTGATTACCAGATGCCGTCTGGATTCAAAAAACATTTACCTAAGCATATATTTATCACTCTGTGTAAGCCTTTCAATAGACTTACGTACGCAACTGGTGATTGTAAATGATGTAGTCACACTATCTTTAATTTGTTACACTAAAATGGATCAGGATTTTTAGGGCCGTCGTATAGAATAGTTTGTGGATAGGTCAGTCCCTCACCTATGACCTGCTCTAAGTGGTGTATTGTGTGGATGTCATTAAATATTACACTGCTGGTGTCCACAAAGGTTGCTATGTCCAATAAAGTAAGCCTAGAAAAACGTTTGTTTATTCCCTATGCAAGTCACAACACTGCATACATTTAAACATGATGATGTCATCTGAACAACATTTAACATCAGATAGCATGAGTAATGCCACACAAATGAAGATGAGATACTCCCCTAAAATAACCTGTTTATCTGGCCTACCAATTAGGATTTTAACTAAGGGACATAGCCAAGGGACATAAGTGCTATATGTCGTTGAACGTTACAGTGGTGGATTTAAACAATGCCAGCCATTAGTATGGAACCTTTTTCAACAAAATGAATACTAAATTAATTAATTAATAAAACTGTCTGTTTCAAACATGATCAGAAATCTTCATCTTAATCTCTAGCGTCCTTAGTTACATACAAATGTGTATCTAAAACTAAACTAGCACTAATGCAACACACTACATGTTTGTTCAGTTAAAGTTGTGTCCAAGGCCCTTAAACCTTTTCATGGAGTGCCACAGGGATGCTCTCTTAAATGTTTTTCAATGGACATGCCATTGAATGCAGAGAACATTGGTGTGATATGGTGTACACAATGGTTTGTTTACTTCCTTAGCAAGTCACCAGAACATTGCATGCTTTAAAAATGTTTGTACTGTTTGTCATTATCATTTTCACATGAATATGAAATTACAATTAATAGGAGTATGGCTATAACAACGGAATCTGCATCACAATAAACAACAACAACAACAACAACTGCATCAAAATAAATATTGTGAGATTTCCCTTTGACTTTCATGTTGTTCTTATTTGAGACACTAAAATGGATCGGGATTCCAAAGGGCAATGGAACAAACAGGTTGTAAATGTAGAAATGCATTGTTTAAGGATGGAGCTGAGTGGCACACTTGATAAATACCATTGAACAATACACCGGCGGAGTTGAGCAAGATTGTTATCGTGATTGTTGACGAGTTACCAAATAAATCATTCTTCCTTCGTTTTTTTTTACCTAATCTACAAAATCAATCAACTCAGAAGGTTTATGTCATGAATTAGAAACGGGTATGCTCAGACGATGTAAATTACCATCTGCTAATTCTGAGAAATAGATTATAAGGAAACAAAATTAAACTTTATCCAAGGCCAAAGGCATCATGGGTTGATTGACCTTCCCATGGAGGCCCAGAAGAATATTGTTTGTGTTGTTAGAACCCATTAGAAAACCATTCTAGGAATGAATATAAACTGACGCAAACTAAATTAATTTTAGGTTGCACCCTAATGTTCCCATTTAAGAACAGGACACATTCCTTTTAAAGAGACGTCACCTGGGCTACATTAGGGACCACACCTGGACTAATCTGCATTCTCAACTGTTGTTGAACATGAAGCTCATCTTGACTTTCTGCCTCGCTTGGACTCTCCTCAACACAGGTAACACAATTTATAGACAAATGAATAAACTGCAAGAAATAATTATAACACTATCATTATTTTACATTTATCTTAGACACTTGAAAAATAAGGGTTTTTGTATGCTTTGTTAAGTTTTACAGTTTAATAATGGTATCCCAATATGTTTATATTCAGTTGTGATAATTTAGTCAATAGTTATTAAAAATTCTTTAGGTAACTTATTCTTGAAAATAATTGTCAATTGTAAAACTAACCCATAGACCATAACCCTAAACATACATAATCCAACCTCGAAGTAAACTTATTTAAATGTTAATTTAATAACATTTTCTGATTCCTTTTTCTGATTCCTTTTTGTATTTTTTTAAATTGCAGCTGAAACACTTCAATGTTTAGTCTGTGACGTTTTGTCGGACCCGGCATGCATAAAAAAACATTCATCCACTTGCTCAGCAAACGAACAGTGTGTAACAGCAACTGTTTCTGGTGGGTCTATAATTGAATGTGTTCTTTCAAATAGCAACAAAATTATATTCAACAAAACTATATTCCACAGGTGTCTAGGTAATTTTTTTAATAATTTGTCAATTTGTCACTTTTTAGCGTTTCCAATTGGAGGTGTTGATCCTTCTGGAGTGAAAAAAGCGTGTGCACCAGCCTCCCTTTGCTCCATGGCGCCCGTTCCCACTGAAGCGTCACTGAACCTGGGGTTTGGACGCATAGCTGTTGCTTTTAGCTGCTGTAATACTGATGACTGCAATGGCAATAATCTGCCGGGTAAGATCGGATATGAATTTCCAGTATAAGATACTTAGCTAGTTTCTCACACATTATTATGTAGCATTGTTAAAAAAAAGTTTAGAATCGTTATTACCAGGATCAAAGGTTTCATTAGAATATTACACATTGGTATAGTAACTTTAACTCAAGATATTAAGCATCTAACCATCACATCTGATGCGTTCCTTTAAAGCCCCTTCTGCAGTGCCCAATGAATTAAACTGCGCCTCCTGTAAAAATTTAACAAAGCTCTCAGATGGGTCACTGTGCCAAGATTCTACGCCATGCTATGGACAGGAAACAGATTGTTTCAGTGGGAGTTGTGAGTACCTAACTTTCTGTTAATATGGCCCAGCATCTAAAAACAGTCAAGACCCCCCAAAAAAGAACGAAAATATTTTAGATTTTTGTCAAATAGAAAGGTATGTCATATCAGTATACAATATAAACCACTATTTCAACCATCTTAGGGAAGATGTGTTCCATCTGAAATAATAAACACTTTTAAACAAATAATACAAATTAGGGATTGAAAATGAAAGAAATGTGAAGCTGTATGTATTTCTTACTTTTCTTTTCCTCTGCAGTAAGCATTAATTCCATGGGCTACATGGGTCTGGGATGTGCATCTCCCAATACATGTGCTGCAGTGGCTCTGCTTCCATCTATTGCTGGATTGAAAAACTTTGGAGCTTCAATCTCCTGCTGTCATGGCGATTTATGTAACAAGCTAAATCCATCAACCAAATCAACAGCACCCACTACTGCTACCACACAATATTCCCCTACAACAGCAACAACACAAACAACTGCTTCCACACAAAGTCCATCGGCAACAACCATCGCACCCACAACCGCAACCACGCAAAACCCATCTACACCAGCTGTCGCACAAACCAGTGCTACCACACAAAATCCGTCTACAACAGCCATTGTACCGACTACCGCTCCCACACAAAGTTCATCTTCAACCTCCATCGCACCAACTACTGCTACCACGCAAAAAACATCTACAACAGCAGTCGTATCCACTACTGCTACAACGCAACATACATCTACAACAGCAGTCGTATCCACTACTGCTACAACGCAAAATCCCCCTACTACAGCTACACCACCCACAACCGCTTCCACGCAAAATCCATCTTCAGTAGCCATCACACCGACTACTGCTACCACGCAACATCCATCTACAACAGCAGTCGCATCCTCTGCTGCTACAACGCAACATCCATCTACAACAGCAGTCGTATCCACTACTGCTACAACGCAACATACATCTACAACAGCAGTCGCATCCTCTGCGGCTACAACGCAACATCCATCTACAACCTCAGTCCCATCCACTACTGCTAGCACTCAAAATCCATCTACAGCAGCCATCACACCCACTACTGCTACAACGCAACATCCATCTACAACAGCAGTCGTATCCACTACTGCTACAACGCAAAATCCCCCTACTACAGCTACAACACCCACAACCGCTTCCACGCAAAATCCATCTTCAGTAGCCATCACACCCACTACTGCTACCACGCAACATCCATCTACAACAGCAGTCGCATCCTCTGCTGCTACAACGCAACATCCATCTACAACAGCAGTCGCATCCTCTGCTGCTACAACGCAACATCCATCTACAACAGCAGTCGCATCCTCTGCGGCTACAACGCAACATCCATCTACAACCTCAGTCCCATCCACTACTGCTAGCACTCAAAATCCATCTACAGCAGCCATCACACCCACTACTGCTACAACGCAACATCCATCTACAACAGCAGTCGTATCCACTACTGCTACAACGCAAAATCCCCCTACTACAGCTACAACACCCACAACCGCTTCCACGCAAAATCCATCTTCAGTAGCCATCACACCCACTACTGCTACCACGCAACATCCATCTACAACAGCAGTCGCATCCTCTGCTGCTACAACGCAACATCCATCTACAACAGCAGTCGCATCCTCTGCTGCTACAACGCAACATCCATCTACAACAGCAGTCGCATCCTCTGCGGCTACAACGCAACATCCATCTACAACCTCAGTCCCATCCACTACTGCTAGCACTCAAAATCCATCTACAGCAGCCATCACACCCACTACTGCTACAACGCAACATCCATCTACAACAGCAGTCGTATCCACTACTGCTACAACGCAAAATCCCCCTACTACAGCTACAACACCCACAACCGCTTCCACGCAAAATCCATCTTCAGTAGCCATCACACCCACTACTGCTACCACGCAACATCCATCTACAACAGCAGTCGCATCCTCTGCTGCTACAACGCAACATCCATCTACAACAGCAGTCGCATCCTCTGCTGCTACAACGCAACATCCATCTACAACAGCAGTCGTATCCACTATTGCTACAACGCAACATACATCTACAACAGCAGTCGTATCCACTACTGCTACAACGCAAAATCCCTCTACGACAGCTACAACACCCACAACCGCTTCCACGCAAAATCCATCTTCGGTAGCCATCACACCCACTACTGCTACAACGCAACATCCATCTACAACAGCGATAGCATCCACTACCGCAAACATACAAAATCAGTCTACAGCAACCGTCTCATCCACTACTGCTACCACGCAACATACATCTACAACAGCCATTGTACCAACTACCGCTCCCATACAAAGTTCATCTTCAACCTCCATCGCTCCAACTACTGCTACCACGCAAAAAACATCTTCAGTAGCCATCACACCCACTACTGCTACAACGCAAAACCCATCTACAACAGCGATCGCATCCACTACCGCAAACATACAAAATCCGTCTACAGCAGCCGTCTCATCCACTACTGCTACCACGCAACATACATCTACAACAGCCATTGTACCGACTACCGCTCCCATACAAAGTTCATCTTCAACCTCCATCGCTCCAACTACTGCTACCACGCAAAAAACATCTTCAGTAGCCATCACACCCACTACTGCTACAACGCAAAACCCATCTACAACAGCGATCGCATCCACTACCGCAAACATACAAAATCCGTCTACAGCAGCCGTCTCATCCACTACTGCTACCACGCAACATACATCTACAACAGCCATTGTACCGACTACCGCTCCAACACAAAGTGCATCTTCAGCAACCATCGCATCCGATACTGCTAGCACTCAAAATCCATCTACAACAGTTATCGCATCCGATACTGCTAGCACTCAAAATCCATCTACAACAGTTATCGCATCCTCTACTGCTAGCACAAAAAATCCATCTACAATAACTACCGCAAAAACTACTGCTACCACGCTAAAAACATCAACAGCCATTGCACAAACTACTGTAAAGACTACTTCATCAGCCACCAAACTCTTAGCAGATGGTATCAAAACCTTTGGTCCACTTTTAGGACTAATTTCCTTTGTACTTTTTTAATTTCCGGCACAAACAAGGCCACACACTTACTTCTAATATGTTGGGTATCTACTTAGCTTTATTGTACATGTTCTTCACAATACGTTAGGGAATTGATTCAAAAGCTACTGGAAAAATGTATAGTGATTTGGTTATTTTAAGTTATGTAAATGCAGAACAGATATATGTCCTTCATGAATTGTAAAGAGTCTGACATGAGTCTAAGTTGGTTTTAATGCCACAGTATATGATCTTTATGCAGAACAATTTTAAATAGTATTGTTTTCTTCTTCTGAATAATGTTTGTTAATATATAATATTTATTTAAAAAAATATGAGTTTTATTCTTGATTTTTTGTCTGTAAGAATCTGTGAAAGCTTGTTCCAATTGACAAAAAATTATATTTACTATCCTAAAACGTTTTTACTCACTAACATTTGAGCTTTACCTGACATGATTCTAGACAATGAACTCCTGAACTTCTATCACTTCATTTTTACAGACATTTATATGTCCCACATTTTCTTACTTTTTAAGTTGAAATAACAGGCCTGGCTTCTTTTAATCCAGTCTTTTTGTTATCTATATAGGAAAGGGAATTACTTTAATTATTAATTGTTGTTAATTATTAATTAACTTTTAAATACTGTAATTGAACCGCTCAAGAAACTGTAATATATTAATCTACTACAGATAACTAATGGCAAGTTGATTTCTAACTGAAAGTATAATTTTGTGTCAAATAGGTTGATGAGACAACAATGATTAAAATGACACATAATACGTAAAATAACCATTGACATCTGGCATTTATTAAATAGAATGATCAGTTTAATTAATGTTGATCTGTGCCTTTTCTGAAATGGAAGGAACACTTAGGCTGACCATGTAAGGGAGTGATTCCAAACCATTGTTTCCTGGCTGTTCTGATATTGCAATTGGTTAGACACAAATATGACTGATATGATGATTTAATCCAACTTGCATGCACGTATCTGTAGTCCCAATACAGATACAGTTGCAATCAAAATTATTTAACCCCCTTTGCAAGTAAGAATGATGAACAATAATTCATTGTATTTATATAGCGCTTTTCTAAGACCCAAAGACGCTTTACAGAAAAAGAATATGTCAATAATGCTCAGACGGAGAGCAACACACTAGAGTACAACAGTTTATTGAATAATAGGAAATCATTTGTTATTAACATGATTAACGTGACTATTGAATCTTAACCATTTTTTCTAGTTGCATTCTAAAGGTCTGGAGGATATTCTTTTGTGGCTGGTGGCTGCAGATGTGTATGGCCTGTTCCCTGCTCCAGCCTGGCAGTAGCCATTGCTTTAGCTTCCCCAGTTCAGACTGCAGATGTGGAGAGACTCCTCTCGGCCCTCAAGCTGGTCAAAATAAACAAGGAAATATAATGTGATGGCCTGTTCACTGAACATAATAGAGGATTATAATTAAAATATATGAAGATTCATGGCTGTAAAGCACAAAACATGATTAATAGATTCAACGTAATGCTGCAACGTTTCAATAGGTGAAGACGCCGCTGAGGAACAGGCTGAAGAACCTGGATGTCTGCTGCAAGTGTTTTTAGGCCTAAATATACCATAGTTGGCAGTGGATGGGCCACATCAGGAAGAGATTGACTTCATGGGCCTTATTAAAATGTTTTACAAGGCAAAAAAACTGTATAGGGTGAAATGTTCAGTCAATGGATATGGCATCTGCTGTGATTAGCATTGATCAAATATTTAATATTTGTCACGATTTTTTTTTAATATACAGTGAAGGAAATAATTATTTGATCCCTTGCAGATTTTGTAAGTTTGTCCACTGACAAAGAAATGAAAGGTCTATAATTTTAATGGTAGGTTTATTTTAACATTCAGAGATAGAATAAAAAAAAAAGAAATCCAGAAAATCACATTATATAAAATATATACATTGATTTGCATTTGATTGAGTGAAATAAGTATTTGATCCCCTACCAACTAGCAAGAATTCTGGCTCCCACAGGCCGGGTATATTAGTCCCCCTCACTCTAAGAAAGTGCTCCTAATTTCAACTCGTTACCAGTATAAGAGACACCTGCCTCAACTCTTTACCTGTATAAAAGACACCTGTCCACAGACTCAATCAATCAGATTGCAACCTCTCCACTATGGGCAAGACCAAAGAGCTGTCTAAGGACGTCAGGGACAAGATTGTAGACCTGCACAAGGCTGGAATGGGCTACAAGACCATCGGCAAGCAGCTCGGTGAGAAGGAGACAACTGTTGGTGCAATTATTCGAAAGTGGAAGAAACAAAATTACCATCAATCGTCCTCGGTCTGGGGCTCCATGCAAGATCTCTCCTCGTGGGGTATCGAGGATCATGAGAAAGGTGAGGGATCAGCCCAGAACTACACGAGAGGAGCTTGTTAATGATCTCAAGGCAGCTGGGACCACAGTCACCAAGAAAACCATTGGTAATACACTACGCAGGAATGGATTAAAATCCTGCAGCGCCCGAAAGGTCCCCCTGCTCAAGAAGGTACATGTACAGGCCCGTCTGAAGTTTGCCAATGAACACCTGAATGATTCAGAGGAAGTTTGGGAGAAGGTGCTGTGGTCAGATGAGACCAAAATCGAGCTCTTTGGCATCCACTCGACTCGCCGTGTTTGGAGGAAGAGAAATGCTGACAATGACCCCAAGAACACCATCCCCACCGTCAAGCATGGAGGTGGAAACGTTATGTTTTGGGGGTGTTTCTCTGCTAAGGGGACAGGACAACTTCACCGCATCGAGGGGAGTATGAAATCTTGGGCGACAACCTCCTTCCCTCAGCCAGGACACTGAAAATGGGTCATGGGTGGGTCTTCCAGCACGAAAATTACCCATAACACACTGCCATGGCAACAAAGGAGTGGCTCAGGAAGAAGCACATTAAGGTCATGGAGTGGCCTAGCCAGTCTCCAGACCTTAATCCAATAGAAAATCTATGGAGGGAGCTGAAGCTTCGAGTTGCCAAACGACAGCCTCGAAACCTTAAGGATTTGAAGAGGATATGCAAAGAGGAGTGGACCAAAATCCCCCCTGAGATGTGCGCAAACTTGGTAACCAACTACAAGAGACGTCTGACCTCTGTGCTTGCCAACAAGGGTTTCTCCACCAAGTACTAAGTGATGTTGTGCTAGGGGATCAAATACTTTATTTCACTCAATCAAATGCAAATCAATGTATATATTTTATATAATGTGATTTTCTGGATTTCTTTTTTTTTTAATTCTATCTCTGAATGTTAAAATAAACTTACCATTGAAATTATAGACCTTTCATTTCTTTGTCAGTGGACAAACTTACAAAATCTGCAAGGGATCAAATAATTATTTCCTTCACTGTATATAGTCTCAATACATGATTGTAGTGGTCTCCTTAAGACCTGGGATTACATTCCCTGTATTAAAGTAGAGAGACGCCCCATCGAGTCCACCGTGGCAGTAAAGCCGGAACCACCACAGTGCGGTGGCTGTCACACAAAGTTACCACCAAAGCCTTACTTTAAGCCAGGAAAAACCCTGTAGAGTGTAATCAGAACCAGTTGGCGATTAAGACATAAAAATGATACCCTCTAAACAGGTGTACTCAACATGATCTGCACAACGTGGCCTTGAGCAATGCAGTCACTTCAATCATAGCATTGCATTTCCCATGTCAACCACACGTGTGTGTGTGTGTGTGTGTATGCAGGTATGCCTGAGATTCCCTTCTGATAGACACTTTCTGTGCTTCTCACCACTGCAATGCAAGGCATCCGGGAAGCAGGAAAAAGCTTACAATGAGAGTGCCATTGCCAGAATTATGACAAACAGAATGAATAATGGCTCACAGATATGTGAGGTCCATCATCTTTCACATGTCAAACATAATTAGAGGTTGTCATGCAGAAAGTACCATGGATCCTGTTTATTATACGAAACTGAAAAGGTGTGACATACGTATTAATATGTTAGGGGTTACATCCAATACATAGATCAAGTGTATTTTTTTTTATTTAGTCTATTTTGGGAAAATAAATAAAATTAAAGACACATTTTGCCAGTAGTTTAAGTATAGCAAAAACCTACCTCGGATTAATTTCAAAAGATTATGTACTTTCAGTCCCTTATGGATCTTCTAAATTTAGGGTGCAAAATAAATTAAGCGCCGCCTGGCAGAGCTAGTTCAGGCGGGCACTCAGACAAAAGCAATTATCCACGTCACACCAATCAACACATCGCATATGCTCAGTAGTTTAACGCAGTCTTGAACAGCAGTTCACTCACCATACTGTCTCCTACAAACACTCTGAGGCCCACTGCCACACCACACTGGCTTCTACAACTGCACCATGCTCACTGCTGTCACAATACACACTATGCTCCTGCTGTGCACCCAGCCTCCACCTACTTCAGGTCTGTTGTTCGGTGTCTGTCAGGGGAATCTGCAGATACCTGTTCCCTACCTATGGTTTCACTGAGTGTTGGAACATAAGCTTATGCGGGAAAGTAACTCAGAACAGCAGACCCTTGACGCCAACTTTATGTGTGTTAACATTTTATAGTAATAAATATTTAAAACATATAGTAAGTTGCCCTGACTGAATTCAAATCATTGTAATATCTGAGCTCACACGATGGACTATAATACACATAAACCATGTGAAAAGAATGTATTCATTGGACATAAATCCCTGGTTAAAAATTACACAGCATAACATATGTATTTCCATTTCAAAATGTAATTCACACATTACATAGGAAATTACTGACTGTTCATTTCATGCAAAAAAGTACAAAAGCACACACATCCAAACGATACATGTTAGGTGCTGGATAGAAGGACAAGTGAAAAAGAATAAAATTGTCTGCAGACTTCACACTGAATAAGGCTCCCATGAAAATGGTTTACCACCAGGTGACGTTTCGAGCGTCCAGCTCTTCAGAAATTTTCATGGGAGCATTATTTGTGTGCGGACTTTTTGTCTTTTCATTTCATACAATGCATCTATCAACTAATACAACCACTCCAAATGATAAGTAACTGTTGCATTACTCCTAATGAATAGCTTTAGCATTACCCCTAATGAATCTTCTTTGTTTTGATCATGAAAATGTTCCAGGGTTAAAGAGATCCATTGACACAATTTACAGTGTGACATTAACCATAATATCTATGGATATAATACTTTATAACCATCCTTTATGCAACACTGATGATGTGGTCCCATGTACCACTGTCCCAGACAAGGTTCTCAGGTGTGACCGTGTGTACATGCAGGCCTTTATCAATGCTTTAGCAATACTACTGTAACAACTCATTAATGATTATTGATTTTCCATTGTAGTAAAAGTATAAAAAGATTAGTGTTCACCTACAACAACAACACGGAGCAGGCGGGTTATGCAGGTCACCACAGTGGTCCCACAGTGAGGCGAGGAGGAGGACGTGGTGGCAAAAGGAATGGCGTAGCCCGTCTGAGAGGTGACCTTGGGCCTCCTTTGGGAGGGGGTGTGAAAGGACGTGGCACTTTGTTTGGATATCATTCAACATTACACTGCTGGAGTTCAAAGTTTGCTATTCATGTGAATCATGCTGAGAAAAAGGTGAGGAGTTCCTCTTTAATTATTGTGGAACACACTGGTTTTCCTGGTCCACCAATTAGGATTTTTTTAAACGATTTTAGCTACAGCAGGTTGTAGTTAATGCACTGAGCTAATATATTTGGTAGATGTCTTTGAACTTTACAATAGTGGAGTTGAGCAAGTTGAGCATGTTTTTGTCATATTCCGTAAGTCTCTCATCCTTCCGTCTTGATCCCTTTTCTACAAAATGAATCAGGTCTGTTTCAAGATGTTCCACAGTATACCTGAGCTGTGTAGTTCTCAGAGAAGGAGAATACAAATGATGCATTCCACTCTCTGATACTTTGAGAGGAATCAAATTGAATAAAACATTTAATTTGAATCTAAAAAAATGTCCTGGAGGTCGATTATCTTGTTGGAAAAATGTAATCTTAATGAAATGATCTGTGAACACAGGAAATATCTGAATAAATTATCGAGATTATTAAGTGCTGTTCATTACCCTCTCATTGTTGGTATCAAAATCACACACCCCATGTAACCATGCATTATTGTTTAGCAAATCTTTGGTTCCAAAAGTTGAAATGATCAACTACAAGATAATTATAGGGATGCTGCAAAGAGGATTTCCCTTATTTCAGTTACTTACTAGTATTAATACATTTTTCTCACTTTGTGTACTATATTTATTGTCTCAAACTCAGACAGATCTTGATTCACACAATTGGGTTATAATTACGTTTTAGATACGGCAACCGTAGCTGAGGGAGTTAGTTAAGTGGCAAATATGGAAGAGGTCAATGCACAGTATCATGGAGGACTTTAATAAGCCTGTTATGTGATATAAATATAAATTCTGTCTTCAGTTCCATTTCCACAACATTTGAGGAACTGGCAAGGCGTATTTCGTTCATTAGAAACAGCACAATCGCAGTTTGCTGGTAGTTTGCATAATTTCCTGCAAATACTTACAAACAAATCATCCTACTGTTCTGCCTCTCTCACATATAACTTCATGTAGAAGTTAAGAAAGGGAAGTTCTCTGCTTTATGTTAATTATTCAGGCAGACAACGCTTGCTTTGGCCGCAAAAGTGTCATACTGCGCATGTTTTCACACAACAATCACGTATAGAAAGAAACACCAGTTGGTGAGGGGCTCCGACCTTATCATAATCTGACTACTGTAGGCCAATACAGTACACACTGACATAACACGAAAAAACAACAAAAAAAAAAAAACAACCGGGAAAGACAATTATTGCTCTGTCTTGTAACACTATTAATGTTTTTAAAATAAGTGTCACGAGCTGACTGGAATTCAAACCCAAACACAGGTTACGGCAGCAAAAGGTAATTGAGTTAGAACACAGGGAGCCACAAAAAAAAAAAACACAACATAAAGTAATGCAGCGACAACAAACTAAAGGAAGGCAGGGATTAAATAGGCCTACTAAAGAAAGGCAAACCAAAAACCAATGAATACCAGGGAAACCTAAACAAGCTAACAAGGGGCAGGTGCAAACAATAAACTGATGAGAGTAGGGCAGGGACAAGACACAGGTGCAAATAAATCATAACAAGAGCCAACGTGCTCAAATCAATATAGAGGGCAAATGAGCCCTCTTCTGTCACCCAGCCATTGCAGGGCAATAACGGTAAGCATCTGGTGTCAACACATTCATTACGGGGTTGATGATGTCCACCCGCAGGCTAAAATTGTGAGTGGAGTAGGTTATGGTTGGCTAAGAAGGGAAATTGAGTCAAGAACCATCAACTTATTAAAGTAAGGGCTTTGCTCACCATGTTCAGACTATTCAGGGTGGATCAAGGGTCACATACCAGTTCTATCTATTTAGATTTTATTTCTTGGTGCATTTGTGTCACATAACTCAACATACACTGTATTATTTGGACTGACAGTGAAAGCTGCACATTTTCTACAAGACAGAATCATTGCAGGTGTGCTCGATGTAGCTTACCTCTTTTGATTCATTGTGAAGTTTTGTTCAACAGCCCACTGTGCATAGGTTGATCATTACAGTATGATCGTTTACTACCTGATGTTACTTAGTCTACTTTTTGTGTGTGTGTGTGTGTGTGTGTGTGTGTGTGTGTGTGTGTGTGTGTGTAACATTTAGGTGTCAGAACCATTGGCACACTACTATTGCTCAATACCTGCACATGTAACTAGTTATCAGTAGATAACAGTGAAGACACACACACACTACCTAACATTTTAAGTGTTCTTCCATACAATATGTTACCTACCTGATCTGCATTTCAGTCTTGAATAACATGCCTACATTGTATGTGTTTTAAATAAAGTTTTGACAATGCTGCTCTATGGTCTCTAAAAAGGTCAATCTAACAGCTGTGGTTTTACAGCATGCAGACAATTCAAATTGTATCATCAGTGGGAGTGCCTGGACAAAGTATATTGAATAATTTGCACATCAAGTGCATGGAAGAAAAATGGTTAGAGTTGAAATTATGTAAGGATGTGTTGAAGTAATAGCTTTATTAATTAGCAATATTTGAATTTGTACAATATTTTTAGAAAGTGAACCAGCACAAAAAATCCCTTGCTTTAGCTGAAATTCGAGTAATTATGTTTTTATTATGAATCTTTATTGGTCCCAATCTTGACAGACATTTACAAATTTGGAAAGATCAGCCACCACTATGAGTAAAACCCAGCAAGTGATCGACGGAGTGTGTGATAGTGTCAACATGAGAATCTTCTGCAGGCATTTTTGGAACAAATGAAAGAGGAATTTAACAGGACTCATATTTTTTTATCAAGTCAACAATACGTTCCTGGCACCAGTGGAAATTGGTGTAACATTTATTTCATAGAGCTTGTGAATTATGGTAAGTCCTGTGATGAAAGAACTGCATACAACTCAAAATCAATCTAAGACTACCATTTAGATATACACAAAGCTCCAAATAGTTAGTTAATAAAATAAATGGATATTTTATTTGTTTACAACCCCTCTGTACATGCACCCTATTGATTCCTTGCTACAACCTGTGGAATTATGCACACATAAGGTACATGTATGCCACATAGAGTAACTCATAAAAATGTATAAAAACAACAATATATCTTGTTAAATTGCAACCAGTGATTAGAAATGATGTATTCCACTCAATCTTTAATTTATTATATAAAAATTGATCATGATTTCTGTAAAATAGTTTGTACATTTGTCAGTCACTTAAGGTCACACTGCTGCTGTTTTTAAAGGTTGCTATGTAATTTAAATTACTGACAAAATGGTTTGCCCATTTACTAGGCAAGTCACACAACATTGAATACAATAAAACATGTTTGTCCTTCTCTTTGTCGTCACCTGAATAACCTATGTCAGAGAGTATGAATATAGCTACAACAATGAATGAGGAACTCCCTTAAAATAATCATTGTGGGAGTAAACCGGTTAGCCTTGCCCATTAAAAGTTAAGATTTTAATTGTATTTTGTATGGTTGAAGCTAAAGCAGGTTGTAGTTAAGAGACTGATCCAAGTGACTAGACTTCTAGGATAAATATCCTTGAACATTATACTGGTAGAGTTCAAAGGTATTGCTTTATTCTGTAAATCAAGGATCTTTTGGTCTGGAACCTTTAAAAAAAATAATATTAAGGCCTATTTCAAACATTAGCAGAAATCAGCATTTGTTAGCACTGTTGTCTACCCTGTTCCCTGTAAACACACGTCTAAAACTAAATAAAAAAGGATCTAATCCACTAACAAACATTTTTCTTATGTTCAGGTTGCGTTCAAGGTGCTTAAACCTTCAATTTATTGCCACAGAGATGCTGTCATAAATGTATAACGGACATGCCGTCGAACACAGGAAATAAACGTGAGAAAAAGGAGCAAATGGTTTGCCAATTTCCATGGAAAATCACCAGAGCATTGCGTACATTACAAATGTGTTCGTCCTTCAATTATTATATGATGATAATAATGAACACCTAATTATAGAGAACCGGACTACAAAAATGGAATTGAGGAACTCCCTTATAATTCTTATGATGAGAATAAACAGGTAAGACTGGACAACTAGGTAACTTACTTCCATTCACTTAACATTTTCATTCCTTTTTTAGGTCTTATTTGAGACACTATAGTGATGATTTCAAAGGACCACAATAGAAAATCCTAGTTAAGGCACTGAACAAAGTGACACATTTGGTAAATGGCATGGTGTTCTGTATGATTATTATATCACATAAATCCATCATCCTTCAGTCTTTGAACCATTTTCTACAAAATGCATGGAATAAGGCTTGTTTTATGTGTTAACACATATGCTCAGATTGCGTGAATCACTCTGTGCAATAGATTATAGAAAAACTGAATAAACATTAATACAAGGTTGAGGTTGTTGCTAATGGACTCATGGGCCTTCCTTGTCCAACTTTTTGGTAACTATTACAGATAGTAGATTTTGCTTTGTACTTTTATGTTTCCATATTGTAATGTCTACAACAGTTTGTCAAACATTGAAGATGCAGAGTTGAGGCCCATTACGCCTCATGTGGCATTTCATTTTAGTACAATAAATAATAACATTAATAGATCAAATCTAATGGTATCAAATAATGGGTTGTTAATTTGATATCCACCACAGGAATGAAGATCAACCTTTTCCAGGTAAATTAATATCAGGTTGCTCCAGGTTGTGCCCTACCCTTCCCTTTTCAGGGTTGCAGGCTGCAGGGACGTCACCTGTGATACCTTTTAAAGGGACAACACCTACTAGGATCTGTACCCATTCTCATCTGTTGTCAAACATGAAGCTCATCTTGACTTTGTGTCTCGTCTGGACTTTACTCTACAAAGGTAACACAACTTACAGACAAATTAATTAACTGCTTGATATCATTATTATATTTTTTTATGTTCCGTTTCTCATAGACATCTTAGGTAATTCCTAAAATAAAAAAAATGGGGGTTTTTGTGAACTTTGTTCAGTTTAAGAGTTTAATGCACGTTAGGATTTATATTCAGTTGTAGACAATCAAGTTCCAAATGATTAAACATTTTTCCAGTAACTATGCATGAATACTTGTAAAACATGCCACACCTTCACCCTAAACACACCTGATCCAACCTCAAAATAAACCCTTTTAAATGTTAAAATAAGTATAACGGTCCTCACTCAAAATGATTACTCATTTGTGTTTTATACAAACATTATACATTATTTTTGGCTAAACACACCTTTTCCAACCTTGAAGTAAACACTTTTAAATGTAAAAATAAATATAACTGTACTCACTCAAAAAGTAACTCATTTGTGTTTTATTAATTTCAGCTGAAACACTTCAGTGTTTAATCTGTAACAATTTGTTGGATCCGACATGCACTCAAACGAGTACATCTTCCTGCTCTGTAGACCAAATGTGTCTGACAGCAACTGTTACTGGTGGGTCTAGAATTGAATGTGTTCTTTCGAATAGCTGTCATTAGAAAGAACGCATTTTAGTAGACGTCTGTGTAATTTCATTTTCATCATTTGTCAATTTATCACTTTTAAGCACCTGGAAATGGAGGCTTTGATTCTTCTGGAGTGAAAAAGGCGTGTGCACCAGCCTCACTTTGCTCCACTGGGGCCGTTCCAGCTGAAGTGTCCTTTAACCTGGGATTTGGACCGATATATGTTGCTTTTAGCTGCTGTAATACTGATAACTGCAATGCCAATAATCTGCCAGGTAAGATTTACAGTGAATTTACAGTATAAGATAAACACTTTGAAAGTTTCTCAAACATAATGTCGCAGCAACCATGTTTCTGCATTGTAACACCCCAAAACTATTTATCTTGATTAATTTTCAGAAAATTTTAGAAAGTGATACAAATTATTAGAATTGTGTAGCATTGTTTAAAAAATGTGTAAAAGAAATTACTGTTAGGATGAAAGGATTTGTGAGAAAAACAAACATTGTTATCTTAATTTTGACTAAAGATACTAAGCACCTAACTATCAAGTCTGATGCATTCTATTTCAGCTATTTCAACAACAACAGCCATCACACCCACTACTGCTACCACACCGAATCCATCTTCAACAGCCATGTCACCCACTACTGCTACCACACAAAATCCATCTACAACAGTCATTGTACCCATTACTGCTACAACACAACATCCATCCTCAGCAGCCATTGTACCCACTACTGCTACCACACAGAATCCATCAACAACAGTCATTGTACCCACTACTGCTACAACACAACATCCATCCTCAACAGCCATTGTACCCACTACTGCTACCACACAGAATCCATCTACAACAGTCATTGCATTGACTTCTGCCACCACGCAAAATCCATCTACAACAGTCATTGTACCCACTACTGCTACAACACAACATCCATCCTCAACAGCCATTGTGTCCACTACTGCTACCACACAGAATCCATCAACAACAGTCATTGTACCCACTACTGCTACAACACAACATCCATCCTCAACAGCCATTGTGTCCGCTACTGCTACCACACAGAATCCATCAACAACCACTACCATGGAAAATCCATCTACAACAGTCACCGCATCAACTACCATGCAGAATCCATCTTCAACAGCCATCGTACCCACTACCAAGCTAAATCCATCTACAACAGCTATTGTACCCACTACTGCTACCACGCTAAAACCATCCTCAACAGCCAGTGTACCCACTACTGCTACCACACAGAATCCATCTACAACAGTCATTGTACCCACTACTGCTACAACACAACATCCATCCTCAACAGCCATTGTACCCACTACTGCTACCACACAGAATCCATCTACAACAGCCACTGGAGTGACTTCTGCAAATGCGCAAAATCCATCTACAACAGCCACTGCAGTGACTTCTGCCAATGGGCAAAATCCATCTACAACAGCCATTGTAGCCACTTCTGCTAATGGGCAAAATCCATCTACAACAGCCACTGCAGTGACTTCTGCAAATGCGCAAAATCCATCTACAACAGCCACTGCACTGTCTTCTGCTAACGTGGAAAGTCCATCTACAACAGCCATTGTAGCCACTTCTGCTAATGGTCAAAATCCATCTACAACAGCCATTGTAGCCACTTCTGCTAATGGTCAAAATCCATCTACAACAGCCATCGTAGCCACTTCTGCTAACGGACAAAATCCATCTACAACAGCCATCGTAGCCACTTCTGCTAACGGACAAAATCCATCTACAACAGCCACTGCAGTGACTTCTGCAAATGCGCAAAATCCATCTACAACAGCCATCGTAGCCACTTCTGCCAACGGGCAAAATCCATCTACAACAGCCACTGCAGTGACTTCTGCAAATGCGCAAAATCCATCTACAACAGCCACTGCACTGTCTTCTGCTAACGTGGAAAGTCCATCTACAACAGCCATTGTAGCCACTTCTGCTAATGGTCAAAATCCATCTACAACAGCCATTGTAGCCACTTCTGCTAATGGTCAAAATCCATCTACAACAGCCATCGTAGCCACTTCTGCTAACGGACAAAATCCATCTACAACAGCCATCGTAGCCACTTCTGCTAACGGACAAAATCCATCTACAACAGCCATCGTAGCCACTTCTGCCAACGGGCAAAATCCATCTACAACAGCCACTGCAGTGACTTCTGCAAATGCGCAAAATCCATCTACAACAGCCACTGCAGTGACTTCTGCTAATGGGCAAAATCCATCTACAACAGTCATTGTACCCATTACTGCTACAACACAACATCCATCCTCAGCAGCCATTGTACCCACTACTGCTACCACACAGAATCCATCAACAACAGTCATTGTACCCACTACTGCTACAACACAACATCCATCCTCAACAGCCATTGTACCCACTACTGCTACCACACAGAATCCATCTACAACAGTCATTGCATTGACTTCTGCCACCACGCAAAATCCATCTACAACAGTCATTGTACCCACTACTGCTACAACACAACATCCATCCTCAACAGCCATTGTGTCCACTACTGCTACCACACAGAATCCATCAACAACAGTCATTGTACCCACTACTGCTACAACACAACATCCATCCTCAACAGCCATTGTGTCCGCTACTGCTACCACACAGAATCCATCAACAACCACTACCATGGAAAATCCATCTACAACAGTCACCGCATCAACTACCATGCAGAATCCATCTTCAACAGCCATCGTACCCACTACCAAGCTAAATCCATCTACAACAGCTATTGTACCCACTACTGCTACCACGCTAAAACCATCCTCAACAGCCAGTGTACCCACTACTGCTACCACACAGAATCCATCTACAACAGTCATTGTACCCACTACTGCTACAACACAACATCCATCCTCAACAGCCATTGTACCCACTACTGCTACCACACAGAATCCATCTACAACAGCCACTGGAGTGACTTCTGCAAATGCGCAAAATCCATCTACAACAGCCACTGCAGTGACTTCTGCCAATGGGCAAAATCCATCTACAACAGCCATTGTAGCCACTTCTGCTAATGGGCAAAATCCATCTACAACAGCCACTGCAGTGACTTCTGCAAATGCGCAAAATCCATCTACAACAGCCACTGCACTGTCTTCTGCTAACGTGGAAAGTCCATCTACAACAGCCACTGCAGTGACTTCTGCAAATGCGCAAAATCCATCTACAACAGCCACTGCAGTGACTTCTGCAAATGCGCAAAATCCATCTACAACAGCCACTGCACTGTCTTCTGCTAACTCGCAGAGTCCATCTACAACAGCTATTCTACCCACTACTGCTACCACGCAAAATCCATCTACAACAGCCACTGCAGTGACTTCTGCCAATGGGCAAAATCCATCTACAACAGCCATTGTAGCCACTTCTGCTAATGGGCAAAATCCATCTACAACAGCCACTGCAGTGACTTCTGCAAATGCGCAAAATCCATCTACAACAGCCATCGTAGCCACTTCTGTTAACGGGCAAAATCCATCTACAACAGCCACTGCAGTGACTTCTGCAAATGTGCAAAATCCATCTACAACAGCCACTGCAGTGACTTCTGCAAATGCGCAAAATCCATCTACAACAGCCATCGTAGCCACTTCTGTTAACGTGCAAAGTCCATCTACAACAGCCACTGCAGTGACTTCTGCGAACGTGCAAAATCCATCTACAACAGCCATTGTAGCCACTTCTGCCAATGGTCAAAATCCATCTACAACAGCCATCGTAGCCACTTCTGCTAACGGACAAAATCCATCTACAACAGCCATCGTAGCCACTTCTGCTAACGGACAAAATCCATCTACAACAGCCACTGCAGTGACTTCTGCAAATGCGCAAAATCCATCTACAACAGCCATCGTAGCCACTTCTGCCAACGGGCAAAATCCATCTACAACAGCCACTGCAGTGACTTCTGCAAATGCGCAAAATCCATCTACAACAGCCACTGCAGTGACTTCTGCTAATGGGCAAAATCCATCTACAACAGCCACTGCACCCACTACCAAGCAAAATCCATCTACAACAGCCACTGCACCCACTACCAAGCAAAATCCATCTACAACAGCCAGTGCAATGACTTCTGCGAATGCGCAAAATCCATCTACAACAGCCACTGCAGTGACTTCTGCCAATGGGCAAAATCCATCTACAACAGCCATTGTAGCCACTTCTGCTAATGGGCAAAATCCATCTACAACAGCCACTGCAGTGACTTCTGCAAATGCGCAAAATCCATCTACAACAGCCACTGCACTGTCTTCTGCTAACGTGCAAAGTCCATCTACAACAGCCACTGCAGTGACTTCTGCAAATGCGCAAAATCCATCTACAACAGCCACTGCACTGTCTTCTGCTAACTCGCAGAGTCCATCTACAACAGCTATTGTACCCACTACTGCTACCACGCAAAATCCATCTACAACAGCCACTGCAGTGACTTCTGCTAATGGGCAAAATCCATCTACAACAGCCATTGTAGGCACTTCTGCTAATGGGCAAAATCCATCTACAACAGCCATTGTAGGCACTTCTGCTAATGGGCAAAATCCATCTACAACAGCCATTGTAGGCACTTCTGCTAATGGGCAAAATCCATCTACAACAGCCACTGCAGTGACTTCTGCTAATGGGCAAAATCCATCTACAACAGCCACTGCACCCACTACCAAGCAAAATCCATCTACAACAGCCACTGCACCCACTACCAAGCAAAATCCATCTACAACAGCCACTGCACCCACTACCAAGAAAAATCCATCTACAACAGCCACTGCACCCACTACCAAGCAAAATCCATCTACAACAGCCACTGCACCCACTACCAAGCAAAATCCATCTACAACAGCCACTGCACCCACTACCAAGCAAAATCCATCTACAACAGCCACTGCACCCACTACCAAGAAAAATCCATCTACAACAGCCACTGCACCCACTACCAAGCAAAATCCATCTACAACAGCCACTGCACCCACTACCAAGCAAAATCCATCTACAACAGCCACTGCACCCACAACCAAGCAAAATCCATCTACAACAGCCACTGCACCCACTACCAAGCAAAATCCATCTACAACAGCCACTGCACCCACTACCAAGCAAAATCCATCTACAACAGCCACTGCACCCACAACCAAGCAAAATCCATCTTCAACAGCAATCAAAACCACTACTTCATCAGCCACCATAGTCCTACCAGCCGGTATCAAAGCCATTTTACCATTGATAGGGCTCATTACCTTTATACTTTTTTAATTAAACAAAACTACACACTAATTTATCATATAAATATTTATTTTATTGGTCATACTTATTTGCAACATGCTATGGCATTGTTGAGAGCTAGAGTAAAACTTTCAATAGTTATCCGTTATCTTGTGGCAATGTAGCAGAAATGTATCTATCTATCTATCTATCTGTCTGTCTGTCTGTCTGTCTGTCTGTCTGTCTGTCTGTCTGTCTGTCTGTCTGTCTGTCTGTCTGTCTGTCTGTCTGTCTGTCTGTCTATCTATCTATCTATCTATCTATCTATCTATGCATATACATTTGATTAGCAAACCAACAACTTACGGTGTCTTTATCTAGGTTGCATTGTAAATTCGCGAAAGGACCTTTTAAGTAGGAGTAGAAATTCACAGTTGATAATCTAAGCTTTTATCTTAATACTAAGGTATCTACCTATCGACAATGTTTAACTGTACATTTTATGTACTGTACTTGAACTGCACATATACTATTTTCATCATGTAAAAAAAGGCTTTCCTTGAAATGTTACAATAAATTATACAAAATTGATATAAGTTTCCCCAAACATGTTCATTGAGTCCTTTCTAAATGAAATATAGCCCTTTTACAGTGAACGTCATCAAAAATGTACGCGCGTATTTTGACAACGGAAGTGGACATTTGCTCCATAGGCATGTATGCATACAATACGTTTATATGTATTTATGTGTTTGTTCCAGCCATCTTGACAAGTTAGCACGTTTAAATTAAATGAACATCTTACTAACGTTATTTTATACGTTTGTGTGTTATAATGATTTTCCTTAGGCTATTAAAAGTAACCTAAATAGGCTATCTATAGTAGACATTGTAACGTAGTATGTAACGAATGAGTAAACAATGGTCCTTTTAATCATCAATGCTGATTCACCGTTATTGAACTGTCAAGAAAGTTTGTTTAAAAAAGAAATTGAGACGAAAATGATCAACATACCAGTAATGAATTATTCAATGAAATGCTCATCATGAAAGCCATTTATGAACATTCTACAATGTGAATAAATAAAACGCAAAGCTATTCATTCACAAAAGACTTGTCTTGAATCGTTTTGGCAAGAATAATCAGTGAGCAAAGTGAAATCTTTGTAACACTAGGATATCAACACTAGGACTGTAGCCAGAACCATGTACTTAAAAAGTACAATCATGCACGGCAAAATGTTCAGAGCCAGAACGACCCAAAGAGAAGGGCCTACATTTGACCATAATCCTAAGAAATAATGAATTTATTATACATATAGAAATTTGTACAATCCGTTTATTTTTGTTTTATTTAATAACATCTCCATCCATCCAATGTCCTTGGTCCTGTATTACAGTTTTACTGAGGAGAGGACAACCTGCCGAGGAAGAGGATGGAGTTGGTCTTATTGTGTCGTATGAAGAAGAGGAAGGGGTGGTCAGCTTTGACGTGCTCCTCACGGATCATACAGAAGGCCACCATGCCCGCTGTGGCAGCAGCTGCTTCTGTCCCTTCCTCGTTCACCTCCACAAAAGCCTTGTGGGCCACCGTAGACAGGAAGAGGCCTCCCTGGCCGTTCATCCCTGACAGGTCAGCCGTTGAACCACTGAACACGTCGGCCATGCCCATCATGGTCAGGGGCTCGTTGAGCTCATAGTCGTCCTCCAGCTTGAACTTAGGCAGGTGAACAAAGACTTCTGAGCTGGTGTCCATATTGTCCCTGTGGGTCCACTCATCTAGCTTCTCCTGGGTGAGCTCAGCCTCCAACTTTGGTACACAAAGAGTTAAACAATCTTTAGCATAGCTCAACATCTAGTGGCAAATGAATCAAACAACAAAATGACAGTAACATAAAATTAATTAAAAAAAATATATGTTTGTTCCCATACTGCAACTAAGATGTAGCGTAGTTCACTTTTTTTGAGCAGGCTGTGTATTTTCAGCACCCTTTCAATTCATAGTTCAGAACTGAACCTAATGACCTAAACGGGTTTGGCCTGGCTTGGCTACTCGTTCACAATAGTGGCTAGGACTGTGCAGTGTCTGGTCTATCCCAGGTTTGGGGACCGGTGTGTGAAAAAAACGGTGTGTTAAGACAGGCGTGTACCTTGACCAGCGGGTCAGAGCCGTCGTTGGCCTCCTCAGGCAGGAGGATGAACATGCTGAGCTCCTCGCCCACATAGGGCAGCTCCAGGATCTGCAGACTGTAGTCAGGGATGTAGTTAAAGGGGAACTTCTTCATCTGGTACATCATCTGGACGGGTTTGCTCTCGTTCTGGCATAATCAAGTATAGACATGTAGGAGTAAAATAGGTGTAATAAGATATTTTTACATGTTAGGATCAACTTTAAAGCGCCATGTTTATTTTTCTGCATAATTATAACTGCACCCACACATATTCACCTGATTTAGTTTGAAGGACATCTCCTGTGTGTCTTGTTCAGCGAATCGATTGAGCCAGTTCCCTTTGAAGTAGATGGCGTTAACCAGAGCCAGTCTCGTCATGGTACTCACTGTGCCTGACTTCAGCAGGTCTTTGATCTTATCTGTAAGGAGACCCACCTTACTGAGGAGTAACCAACACATGGAGTCTTTACTGCAGCCCTAAATAGGCATCAATGACAGAATTATTTATGGTCTTACTTTCCTTTTAAAGATACTTTTTGGAGGCATTCTTCTTTTATTTTATAGACAGCACAATGGATCGACAGGACAGGTGGGGGAGAGAGAAAGGGGGTGACATGTAGCTTGGGGCCCGGGCCGGAATCAACCCGGGTGCTGCGCTAATGGTCTGCGCCTTTAACCCAATGAGCCACCGGGGCCTTTATGATCTTACTTTCTGTCTGTTGCTCTACCCAGCGGTTGATCTCCCCTCTGCACTCTTCTGGAGCCCCCATGAAGTCTACTTCTTTAAGGTCGGCTTGGTAGAACTTCTGGGTGTCTTCCAGGAAGGCCTACCAAAATCAAAATGAATTGATAAAGGTACATACATTGGGTGTCAAAATGATGGACTAGCAGGCCCCATTATGGTAATATGGGTACGTGGAAACTCACCGGGAGGAAACTGAAAGTCTTTTCTCCATAAAGACGATTGGCTAGTTTGAGAATGTATGAGGCTGCTGGTGTGTTAATATCAACATTAAGTGACTGGAATTCTGCATGAACATCTTTGGTTGAGCCGAATAAGGCCTAAAAAGAATTCAGAGACAGTGAATTGAAAATGGTGAGGATACAACCATAATGCATTATCACAACAATTATTATGTTGTATTATGAATTATGATATCAATTAAATGAAATAAACTGGTCGAAAATGTGAATATAAAAGAGCCAGAACAATATATTTAGATCAAGACAAAATGGACATTAATAACAAACTTAATATGGGGGACTATACAGATAAAGAACGTTTCATGACACTTTACACTGGGCAAATAACCTGCAAGTTTATGACCTTCTCCATGGCAACATAGGGTTATTATACTTTGTCTTAAAGGTCTAAAGTACATTGATCTGTCTACTTTCCGCCATGCATGTCCACACCTCATTATGTTATCTGGTTATTTAAAGACCCCGAGGACTCTAAGCTCTGATTTCAAATGTGTGGTTGCTTGTGTGTATTAAGAGTAGTACCTTTGCCATCTGGGCAGCAGTGTTGCCTTTAGCTCCCAGATAGACCATAGCCAGAGCTGAGCTGATACTGAAAGGGGATATAAAGATATTGCCAGTGGGGTTGGTTTTGCTAAGGGTGCGGTAAAGCTCCAAAGCAAAAGCGGTGTTTGAATTACCTAGGGTGGACATGGCTGCAAGATGTTCTTCCTGTAAATTTAAACATAACAAAAATACTACGTTAAAATACTTGTTAAGAGATGTTTAAATATTTAGTTTTGAACGAATAAGCTTATCAAATGCTGAATTAGATCTAAATCATGTGGACTTTATAGGCTTTATTAGTGACGCCTAATTAAAGTCCTGAAGGGAGGGAACTAATACGTTTCCCGTTATTTTATATGAAGATTTTCCAATCCGTTTTTTTAGGGGGGAATCCTCTTATTCCTTAAGGTTTTGATACTCCTCCCGCCGAAATGAATTGGGGAAATAAGCTACAGTCAGGTGAATACTCGTACGCCATCATGACAATGTTTGCACAGGTGCATTGGTATCGTTCAGCCTCACAGTGACAGGTGAATAGCACTTCCTTGGTCAGATTATCAAAAAAAAAACTCAGTTTCGGACATGGCTACAGTGCCTCAGTAAACCGCACGGATTAGTTGATTTCAATGGTAACTTTTAAGGCCTTTAAATACGTGACCAGTGCAATCTTTTTGAGTTCTGTATGCGGAAAAAACAGCGCCTATTGTTGTGTTCAACGGAGAATAAGTGAACGAGTCAGACACCCTCACAACAACGCATAAACCAATGGTGTGGTTGTGTCATGCAATCAATTATCTCAGGATTAGGGAAAAATGAAGTTAACAAAATTGTAATTACCTGATTTGTTACCCAAACTGACCGCTCCGTAGTTTCTAATCGGCAAACCTCGCTCTTACAAACTGAAACTAAACTGGAAAATACAAAAGAGCAACATAGGAAAGTGTCGATGGAGAAAGTGATGGCAGAGATCCTCCGCTCTAAAGTAGGAAATAGGCCTGTTCTTAAAATCATTTGACGCGTCTACAGTATATAGTCAAGTGTACTGCGTTATCATAGCAATAAAAAGGGTGGGGAAAGATAGTACACTGTCTAAAAAATTTGAACTATTGGCTATAGCCTTTGAGAAAGCACGGCCACCTCTTCCTGTGTGTGGGCGAGAGAGAGAGAGAGAGAGAGAGAGAGAGAGAGAGAGAGAGAGAGAGAGAGAGACATAAGAAATGTCAAAGACGAGACGTGTAAATTTGGTGCCCGCAGGCCATTCATTGCACATACAAAAATTTATTAATTTGATATATAATATTAAAACACTCAACTCTTACTCTTCTTTTGAGTTATTGAGCTCTTAAGTGCCAACATGTACTTGAGTGTAACTGTCCGGGTTCCGGTACTTTGAAAACCTTATACGTCTTTTACCCTTAAACATTTATTTTCTGGATTCATTGTAAGAATGTATTCTACCTGCTTAGGCCTACTTACTGAACTAGTACTGCATGGATACAATTAATTTAGATAGAATAGCATATTGCAGTATATAATGCTGACACATTTATAGGTGGGTCTCCACAGATCTACTGCCACAGGAAGCAAGATGCCAGATATTATTGTATCATGTGACACCAAACCATTTACAAAGGAGATTACTGTTCTGGAAAGTCTTGTTTCATCCCTACCATGCCTGACATTACAACACAACAGGTGTAGCTGAGATTATTTCGTTTTTCTCAGCAGTCCATTGAGTCAAGGTCCTATCACTGTAACTGTAGCCATGGTAACTAAAGGTAAAGCTAATAAAACATACACTCTGACTCATCCGCCATTTGTTCATGCTTACAGCACACGTCCCCGACCTCACCTATTTTGCTCTCTCTCGTCATACCGCCTTCCACATACACTCCCACAGGTACGCACACAAACACACACACACACACACACACACACACACACACACACACAGGTACGCACACACATACGCACACACACACAGTTTTGTCTCAGTCCACAGACAGCACCCGAAAGAAGGACAGCGATGGGACGCTGTCATTAATCCCTGTATTCTGTTGGTCAGCTCTCACCTTACCCCTAGTGGAAAATAGACCCAGGTGTTAGCCTGTCAGAGCCTCACCAGGAGGGCTGGAACTGGGGCACAGAGTTGTCTCTGTCCCTGGGCCTTGGGTTGGCAGGGCAGGGGAGGCCAAAGGAATAAATCACTGCACCATAAACATGTCTGTTGTGGTTTGGCTTTATAAGTGGAATATAGACGTATAGACTCTGTCTAGGTTATTTCTGAAAAGAAAATCCGTGGCATTTAGGAGGCTGGAAGCAGAGTTGTCACAGTTTGGCAAAGTATCAATGCACACCGATTAAATCATACAGATTTGTTCATTGAAAAGGCAGAGAGGTTGAATGAAAGATTGTATATGATTGGATTTTAAGATCAACCTTAAAACTAAAAAACGACATTATTTAAAACTAAATCATCTGTTGAATTCCCTTACAATGTAAGAAAACTGTCATGATTAAATAAGGTCAATCCCACAAAAGTAGCGCATTAAATAAGATTGAACTACCAGTTTTGAACGTCAGGTTGATCAACACTGGAGTGTTGTGGAGTTAATGCCATGCTAGGAAAGTAGGAAAACCAAACGCCATTAATGTACATTATTTTGACCACTAGGGGGAGCCAAAGTGGGGCGCTTTTTTCAATGTGAAAAGGCTTACTGTCCCACCTTAAATCTCAGCCTACATCAACCGCTTAAACTGTGACAATTTGTATCTCTGCTCATCTACACAAACCCTGACCCTCAAGGATGAAGTGAAAGAAATCTTAGTTTCCTTTGGTTAGTATTCAGTTGTCAAAATGCGCAAAGGTTAAGACAGAAATTGGGAATTTAATGTTTAGTTATTTTGTTATTTTGGAACATGGCTAAACAGGAATTAAAAATAGAGCAATTTGTTTCAGTCGAACAAAGTTTTATTGGATGATATGTGAGTTGAAGACTGTTTTGGTTGAATCTTAATAATTTTAATTTATTGTAAATATCGTAACAAAGGTGCATTATTTGTTAGCATGCATTTTTCTTTAGTCTCTTAATTTTTGTTTTGTTGTTTTATTCTATATTTCTGTAATATGTGCTCTGTTTTTCCCTGCCTTTAAACAGGGCACTGCTAAAAAACGGACATAGTGTCAAGTCAGACCCCTTTATAAATAAAAAACGACAATTAAAAACGTTTCTTCTTTATTTTGCAATGCAAGCTGTAAGTGTAGTCAATCTACTGTTGCTGGTCTAGCTATAATAAGAAGGCAAAGTGCAGTTGATCCTAAACCTTCAAACACACAAGCACATAGCAGGGCTATAAGGCTATCAAAGAGACCATTGAGCAACTTGTCTGGTGAAGGGCTGGGGCCCGAGAAGGTCAGAAAGGCTTGGCCCTGGATAATGTCCCTCAGGGTAAAGTAGTATTCTCCATGGTGGTTGGTCCTCAGGTTTTGCGAGGACAGCTTCATTAACACCTCGGCCCACGGCAGAGACAGATAGCGGTTTCTTTCCAATTCTGTCAACATTGGCTCGTCACCAAGTGGCCCTGATCCTCTCCATATGTGCCGTCCATCATCCGCTCCACACACCCAGCCTACTGCTGATGGTGCAGCAGAGGAGAGGCGATTTGATTTTCAAAACAGGGCAACCGGGCTGTTCACTGGTGTACTGACTATCAGAAAGTCATGTGACCGCCCTAAGATCCCATGTTGAAAAAATACGCCATGTTGGAGTGATGTAGAAATGGAGCACCTCTTTTTTGCCTTAAACATGTTTTTTTTTTACAGACGTTTTAATTTCTTGTGCGAATGTTTCATTGCCACTTCATTTCTTCTAGATTTTTGATGAACAATACATGAAACTTTCATAAATAAATAGATTAAGAGATATATTTAATACCGTTGCTTCTAGTTCAATGCTGTTATCAACAACATCATTATTTCATGCTCTCCCAATTGTATAACAGCCCCCACAAACAGTCACATAGCCTTCCATTGTTATTCTAACTTATTTACAGATTGGTGGATCAAAGCATCCCAGGAGGTCAGCTTACACTGGACGGCAGAGGGGATTTCACATTGTTTGACTTATTTATCAGCGTCCTCTAGCAGGGACATGTAGGACACACTGAAGCCACTGCCCCTGCCCTACTCAGCTAGCCGACAAAAGATCACATGGGCTTGGACTCAAACGCTCTGTTCCTCCTTGGCCACGGGTGACAAAATCAATAAAGGTTGGCAGCCCCTAAAGCCCTACCACCAGGTTCCTCCATTGTCTGACACATGAGACATATTGCCGGTACAGAACCAGCAGTCGTTTTTATAAGAGAAAGTAAACAAAAGGAGTCAGTCAGTTTGTTCCAAAACAATGAATACAAAGCTACACCCTTCCCTATTCTTTAATTAACTCTTAATATATTTAATGATTAACGAGTAACCGATCATTTTCTAAAGATGAGAAAGGATCTTTATGAATTGCTACTTTTTTCTCATTTAAAAAGGATGACAGCAGCCGAAAAGTTTGTTGAAATGAGTTCCGTACGTTGCGGAGTTGAAGACGGATCATTGGATACTAGTTCTGGCAAAACGTTTAGCATACTGGCACTAGCGTGCAGACGTCAAAGCTCTCTTCAGTAGAAATGGAATCGGGTGCTACATGTTTGAGACAGTCACTGAAATCCCCTGTCACCTCAGGTCGGAACATAGCATTTGACCACTGTATATTTCTGTCACCAGGCGTCTGCTGGAGTGTCGGTCAGGTTTCTAGATCCACCCGGCAAAGCATTTCCATAGATGTCAATCAAGGAAGTTAGAGGCTCATTCTGAACCGAATCCTGCGTATAAAAACCAAACTGAAACCTCTATGTGATGAGTTACACACTGTTGAGTGCATCAGGAGCAAGCCAGCAGCCTTTCAACACTTTGCAACCATAGGGACTCACCCAACGAACCCCAGGTCAGCAAATAACACGAGCTAATGATGTACAAAATGTTATGAGTTTCTCCACAGCCAATCACAGGCTTTGGATTTGTACACATCAACACAATGTAAGTTCCTAACACAAACAAAATGTAAATTTAGCCTAAGGTCAGGCAAATACATTAATACGTGGAGGAGCTTGCTATTACCCTGCTCCACACCATCCACTGCCACATCAGTGATGGTGAACGGGCATGGTGGGTCCAGGATGCCAACGCAGCTGTGACTTTAATGGGGGGACTGGAGGCATGTGCCGCCCTGATTTAGATTCCAGGTAAGATTAAGTGCGGGCCCCTCACAAACCATGTCAAAATAATGTCTGTTGGCCGACCTCTCGGCTTCAAAAGGTGTGCTTGTTCTTAGAACGGCAGCTCGCCATTTTCGATTTGTAGTTCAAACAGCGTCTCCATCTGCTGGGAGGACAACAAATTTTTCTCTGCTGTTTTATGTTCCACTTCTATCTGGCCGTGTGACACATACGGCCACAGCAGGCTCGGACACAATAAATCCATACCGTACCACAACCATGACCTTGCCAGACAGTTTACAGAGCGCCGGGCTTTGCATGTGTGGAGAATATCTAGCGGTAAACGGTGCCTTATAAACTGCCCTTTACAGCACACCGTCTGTGCCTCCCTAAGTCAACAGTATCTGCTACTTATCACCCATGTGTCTTTATCTCTAGGCCCTTCTAGGACTGGGTCACCAGCTGTCCCAGCCCCAACACTCAACTGCCGTGAGTTCTTTTATCGATTGATTTATGAAGTTCATCGAGAGTTATGTAGGATAGAAACATGTATCCTAAATCACGCTGCCATTATGAAGACACATGAGTATTTGTTAAAATATTTTCTACTGAGGCCATCCGTTTTTATAGCTGTCATAAAACAGATGAAAAGGTGAAACGGTTGTTTCATTTACTTTTCATACTGATGCCCCTTTGCAACATGCAGGTTTTTCTTCTGGTTTTGATCCTAGGGGCACCCTTAGATCCACACCGTTTCTTTTCTGGGTCAACTGCTGTTTTTATGGTTGGAAATTGTTTAGGATCCTGAGGACTCTAAAACAGCCTCTATGAAGCAACCTCAAAGCACTTGCCTTTTAGTCAGAGGTAGAACCCCAAAGGCCAATCATATGATGCACATGATACCAAATGCATAACCCAAGACCCCATCACTCACTAATTAAAGGTGAACTAAAGATAGCTAGTCCCAGAGGAAATGCAAACATTTGGCCTATGCCACACACCCAGGGACTGCAGTAAAGCACAGATAAACCTTATGGCAACAGACGAAAGCTTTGTGATCCATCACACCACACCACACACACACACACACGCACGCACGTACACACACACACACACACACACACACACACACACACACACACACACACACACACACACACACACACACACACACACACACACACACACACACACACACACAGGAGCCACAGCCAGGGACCAGAGAGAGACAAAACAAGGATCAAAACAAGGTGTCTTGAGGACACAATGCTGTCATCACTGGAGCAAACAAAACAACCCAAATTATGTCAGGCACAGAAATAATCTGGACCATGAAACACGTGTGTCTGACGTACAGGTAAAGACATATGAAGGAAGGGTTGGCGGTTTTGACCCTTTAGGGTTTGGGGTCCCTCAGCTGCCTCATAAAACCCCCTATCTTTACCCCTTACACAGATCCCAGGTGTACGACCACATATCTACAGGCGTATTCTGGGAACAAACAAACACAGCGCAACCAGGTGCACGCATTAAACCACAGTCGACTAGCGAAGGAGCTCCCATATGTCTGTGGTTTGTTCGTCCTGCACCGGGGTCTGCGAGGCTGTGGTGGTCTCTCTTTGAACGGGCTAGTCTTCCTTTACCACCCGCTCCTCTCCTCGCTGCCAGACCCTCGTCTCTCCCCAAAAAGACACATGGCCCCCCGGCATTCCACACGTTCCACTTTAACAAGCCACATTCCCTCCTTGGAACACTTCCTCTCATCTGTGGCCATGGAGCCCCCACAGTGCACACACAGACCCCCCCTGCTCTGCCCCCCCGCCCCTGTACTCCCACCCTCACCCCTACATGTTTTTAACTGATCCCTCCTCTTCCTTGGCCCTGCCTGCAGATTGCCACCAGGACTGAGTTGCAGCAGACTTGGCTATATTATATATACACACACACACACACACACACACACACACACACACACACACACACACACACACACACGCACACACACTCACACACACATTCTGGATAGCTCTGTTGTCTCTGAACCTGTGTTGCATCCTGTGCCCACCTGCGCAGGGACGACAAGCAGAAAAGGACCAGCGAGCATTGATGAAGGAAATGGGAGGGAAGGAGAAGGATATTTTGGTTATTGCCAATCTGCCCATATACCAGGGGTGAGTTCTTTTCGATCTTCGCTATAAGACACGGTTGAAATTTTCTTTCGATACTTAGATCCATGTGTTCAATATGTATTGATCGAAATGTTGTCTACAATTAAAAGTTCTAATTGTAAGCTTTAAACTGTGCGGGACCTTCCTTTTATTTTCTCAGTTACTTTCCCCCCCGACGCACCTGCTACCTTACACATTGCCAAGTTTGCCGGAATATTTATTTGCTTATAACCCAATGTACAATATAAAATGGCATTTTCTTCTTTCAAAGATGGTTGTGATTCTACAGTTAAACACAACCTTCCTTTTATTAATGGGCAAACCCAACTCTGATAAGGAGTGGTTGTTAGTTTTTCTTTTATTAACATTGTACTGAATTGATAGTGACAGGGAAATCTCATACTTACACAATGACCGTGCTTAGAATTCTGCCACCTCTTTCCCAACGGAGATCATTGCATCCCATGCAAGGTGCCAGTTTTCAATACATGCAGGACATTCAAATTAAGTTTAACTTTGTTAAAGGTTGGCAATGGTTGTTGCCAAAAATGAAAAAGCTGCATTGCAGATCTTCTTGTTTTTTTTTACGTATTTTTTGCATTGGCCTAGAAACGTTGTTGCCGCTTCACAAACAAGTTTCCATCTAGAGTTGTATTTTAGGCAATGGCAGAGGTCCAACTGCTGATACTAAAATAAGAGCTCTGCTTTGTTCTACGCAGAACGGAAAAGTACATTGAGGGGAGGATCTTCAATTACACTCCGCTGCAAAGTTGCTGTGTCGTCTGTTTGAGGGATGGGGAACAAGTGTGGGGTTGTTTGTATCTGTATGTTCATGCTCCTGTGTGTGTGTGTGTGTGTGTGTGTCTGTGTTTGTGTGTGTGTGTGTGTGTGTACACGTGTGTGTGATTGAGTTGTTTTCAACCTTCGAATTAAGGCTCGAAACCTAATGTCTATTTAGCTTGCAGCGGGCATGTAGGGCACACATACGTGCAGGCGTTGGTCCAACACGTTCACACTACGAGGTAACGTGGCGGTGGTGTAACGGAACACCATGCCTCAGCCTTTTAACATCAGATAGCCCTCAGTGTAATTGCAAGTATACTGGGATCAGTGCTACTAGCATCGGGCTGAGATCAAAGCAGCATCGGCATGCTAGAAAGGGGCTGGCAGACGGGGCTGCTGGACCAGTGGGTCAAACAGATCACAGAGTGAAACAGACTGGACCAGCGCGTTCTGTTTGGTCACCGTTCCTGTTCTACGTGGCTGCCGCGGTTTGAGGGCGTCGCATATCTCCTGCCTCAATCAGTCACGGTGTATTTGGGGAGCCACCCTTCAGTCTCCACTGAAAGCCTTTTGGGCTTAGCCCTCAAGGCTAACGCACAAAACATTACAGATACGCCCGTGTCCACACCTACACACACACACACACACACACACACACACACACACACACACACACACACACACACACACACACACACACACACACACACACACACACACAGGACATGCAGGTACCCGTCTCAAAGACACACTCCCATTGTTCTTATTGCTCATGCTGCTGAACTAGGGAGAGAGAGAATGCGTTTCTGCTGCGTGGGGTGGTGAGGGGCCGGGCTCCTCTGTCTCCCAATTAGGCTGCTACGGAAGGCTTGGTCAATGACTGACAGTTTTATCAGGCCTGTAAATCTGTCCTTCCTGCAATCTGCTCCAGCACGCGCCCCTAGATCACATAGGTGAACACAGAAAACACAAAGGAATGACTCCCCCCCCACCCCACCCCACCACACACACACACACACACACACACAAACACAAGCAAACAAACATACATGGCAGAATCTTTGTCTCCAGACCACTATTGCTGTGTAACCAATACATGGCCTGAGAGTCAGGATTCTCCCTTGCCTAAAGAGGCAGTAAGACACAGAAGGTGTAGACCATTGAGAGGGTGGACTTTGACAAAGTGAATGAAATCACGTGGAGGTCATGCTCTTCTCGTATATTCAGGGCAGGGTCGGTTAGAAGCTGGCCAGGACACTTTGTTATTGATGCCGCATTGAGAACAGGTCGTGATGACCGTTCTTTTAAGATGCTTAAAAAAAGAATCTCCTTTTCCAGGGGAATTTACAGTGCATACGGGCTCGCCTTTATTTTACATTTTGAACTTTGCTCTTTGTATAACATGTACTAATATTATTGTGAGAACATGTGTGAAATTAGGAATCAGAATAAGTCATCGAGAGAGTTGTCTGGATGTGTTGCTGAGATGATGTTTAACTGTCCCGGGCTTCATAAAGACTGCTGCCCTAATATTGGTCTGCAGCACTGTTATCATATTCTTCGCCTCGCTTGCCCGGCTTATATAGGAAGCAACAGCTGTTACAGTACAAGCTCTTTTACCTCTGGAGAATATTCCATTTAGCTAACATACATTGGGGAGAGGTATGGCTCACTCCAAGACTTACTGATAGTGATTATCCCCATTAGCATTATTCTCATAACCCACACTTATTGTGCCTCCAGTTATCCAAGCCTTTTGCCCCCCTGTAGACGACCTTTATAAATAGATAGAGACATTCGATGCGCGCGGCTAGGCTTGCATGCCGTGTTTTGACGGCGATGTTTGCTCTCATCACCGTACTCCTGTAGCACTTACGGTATTTAAAAGGGGAGGGGGGCTCAACCTCTCCAAACCCACATACACATACAACACCCCACCCCCCCTCCCTCCCCCTCCGCCCACACACACACACACACACACACACACACACACACACACACACACACACACATACACACACACACACACACACACACACACACACACACACACACACACACACACACACACACACACACAAAGTGTTTCCCCTGTCTGCCTTCATGGTCACTTTACGAGGTATGATACACACGCATGCTCTTCCTCTCAGTTACATGGGGGAATTTAAAAGGGAAGAGGGATAGAGTGGATCGGGACCATTTCATGGACAGGAGATTCCCAAGGGCACGAACGTAAAACCACACGAACATAAACTGCAAACCTGGGCAAGCGTCTACCACTTAGCCCAGCCCTTGTAACTGAACAGTCAACTTAGTTTTTTTTCTTAGCAACTTCAGCCATGCTAGGACTCAAAGAGAAGTATACATCTGTTGAAACTCTAACTGAGTATAAGTGCCCATAGGCAAGGTTATCAGAAGACCTGCGCAGTTGCTTCTATCTATGGCCCTTGACTGGTATTCTGCACTCCAACAAAAGCTATTTTACTACCTTAACCTAGTAGCTATTTAGTCAAGCAGTCTTCCGGGAAGGAATCCTTTTCTGGTGATGGCCTGACCCCCTAACCTTTGACCTCAGCAGTCGTTCCCTGTGGTTCTCCAAAATAATCTCTTTAAACTGGATGACCTCTATACCCCGGCCAAAGCGGGTTCTCTCCAGGGTGCCAAGGAGTTCACATCGAGTCCAGCTGACTCAGGGCACTATTGCCATGCCTTTTTACTAACAGTCCTATTAACAGATGGGCATGATGGTGGTGGTGGGGTCGGACAACTGTTGCAAAGAGCTAACCATATACAGATTTCTTAAACCATTTTAACATATTGATCTGGACATCAATCTATATATCAGCAGCACCAGCAGCAGCAGATGTATTTCAAAGTAGTGGGGACCATAGTGAATGGAATTGTAGTGTAGTTTGTAATGGAGTTGATCATGCAGGATTATAACAGTGTTGTACTGTGTACCATAGATAGATGGATGGATACAACTTTATTAATTCCGCATCAGGGAAATTCACTTGTTACAGCAGCCATATGAAATAAACACATAAACAACATGAATGTACTATATACATAAAATACACTATACATCCTCCAATACCATAGTGCCTACCCAACGTCTACTTTGAGTGTATCACAGATTCTTAGCCAGTATAATATTACCAAAATTAGTATAGCATGACCTAGGCCCAAAAATAGGTTTTAGACATTAAATCGTTGATGTTTCCAACTTTTTTCCAAATAAGCCTTTAAAAAATGTCAGTTGTTTGTGTTGAAAATATTTTCAAAGAAAAAATATGTTTGGTTGAAAGTGTTTACAGATTCATACAATATAAACCTTCTAGTCCCCTCACAATGTCTGGGACAGCTGCTAATCTAATCTGTTAACCGGTCCCAGATTTAAAACTTAAAAAGGGCGAAGCAACATGTAGGAACTACTCAATCATCTGTAACCTACTTCCACAAGATCTGAGGCTCGCTCCTTTTAAATCCTCATTATTTAAAAATGTATTTTGACTAATTAGCCTAAATAATATTATTGTTGTTTTTATGCTGTTCCTATTCTGTTGTACCTATGTGCCTGCACAGTATGTAAAGCACTTTGAATTGCCTATGAGTGTAAAATGAGGCTCCATGACTCAAGACTAATAGGAATTTGCCAGGGCTTGACATACCAAACTTGACAAAAACAAATGAGAGAGTTAAGCTGTGAGCAGCAACTATCGGTGTTCACAGCATGACAAAAAGGTTGACCGATCAGCTGCTAGTTTTCAAAAAGGCCCATTGACTCTAGGCCACTGGCATTTTCGATGTTGACCCCATGGCCCTATGAACCAACTTCAGCTTCTCAAACTCATGACAAAGTGATTTAGAGACTAAACATATCACATTTGGAGTCAATCAAACGTTCACGAGAAGAAGACGATTTTGAAAGTCTGCCCTCAGCATTTACCACCGGAGGGTTTGACAGAGATGGAGATTCTATTTACAGGATTCTGGACTAAACCAGGAGAAGGGGTCAGATTTATTGTAGGGGAAGGGCTGCTGACAGTGTAAGTGGTAACTAGGTCTAGCTGTGCAATTAAACAATGTAATTTTGGCACTGTAAAACCCTGTATGTTAACCTCCGGTGAAGTTGTGTCATTCTCAAAAACCTTACCATCCCTTATATGGATTACACATACAAAATTTGAAAAGAAGGCTTTATTTTCAAATCATATAGGACCCACAACATAAATGTACCTACTTAATTTAACAACTCTGATCTGTTCTAGCACTAAAGGAAACAGTAACGAAAGTGCTTCCTTCCATGGAATACAGGAACTATAAACTGACAATAACGCAATTGCGAAGAGAATCTGAATTATAATGACAAAATAGTTAAATTGCTAACATCTCCAGGCACATCAACACTCTTGCTAAACCACTTCCTTCATTGGAAAATATCAAAAAGATGAACACGCCTCACTTTTCACAGGGAGCGTTTGTGACCAAACATACTTGTGCCTTATGTTTCTCTGATAGAGGTATTCAGCCATCTCTAACCATGAATTGGGCCGCCCCTGAGTCTTATTGTTCCACTTCATCATTTTTACGAGCCATAAACATACATCACCCCATGTTGGTAGACCATCTGTAATTGCACGTACTTACATGTCATCAAAATTATCAAGGATCGAAGAAACCTCCTTATTCATTTTACTGTGAATATGCCTTTGAATTCGATTTTTTTTTTTGTTACAGATGGAATTAAGCACAAGCATTACAAAAACATTTACTTGTAGTTCTCGAATATATGAGTTTCAAAGGATTTCACACACTGTACCGTGAACTTTATAACTTGAATGAGATGCGTTTTGTTTGGCAAGAATCAAACACTGCTTTCCATAGTAAGAACCACACTTATGGAGTTATTATTATTAGTTACATAGGTGTATGCATAGTTAGCAATACTTAGGCTACTATAGCATATTTCATGTGGTAAATTATTATAAGATCGGTAATATTGTAATTACAAAAGTTACACAGTTGATTTTTACTTTGTTGGAATATGTGTGGGAGCAGACTTAAATAGAGAGAAGTAACAGGTGCACCTGGCAGGCCTGTGGGCTTTAGCGCTGAGGTTGAAACCCTACCCTGAGAAGAAGTCCCTTGATGCCGGAGAATCAGACCTAGTCCGGGCCTGTGTGTATCTGAGGCTTGTTCACCCAGCCTAACACCAGACCGCTCCGTAATAGCAAAGCATGGGAAGTAAATGTGCCCGCGACAGCAGCTATAAATATAGGATATGAAATGTGTTCGTTCTCTCTGAGGCTCAGCAGGACGAGCACAATGTAATGCTGGCTGTTGCCACCCAGCTCCAGTTTGGATTCCTATTTTACATTATCACTCATCACATTTAGATTGAAGAGCTGGCTCTCTAGACTGGCAGGTGGACCTTTGCGTTGAGGGAACCCCCTATTGAAATACTCTGCCATCGTTTACCAACAATTAGACTGAATCAGTGAGGCCACCACTGCCACACAACAAGCAAATCTGTGCCTACATATTAAGAAGTGCCCACAGGATTATTGCAATGTTATTTATTATTTTTATTTATATATATATATATATATATATATATATATATATATATATATATATATATATATATATATATATATATATATATATGTATATATATATATATATATATATATATATATATATAAAGGTTTAAATAGTCTGATTTGTTTATTAAAAAAGTACTCTGATTCAAACATAATTTGTGTTTGTTGACAGGTCGGACAAAAAGCCTCCATGTTTGGAAAGTTGCGGTGGGTCCACTGCAGTCCGGAAAGATTGTACAGTCCAGCAGGCTCAGCTTACACCCATCCCCATATCCCCCATTGAAGAAAAGATGGAAGGTCTGAAGGTAATCCGTAACCGTAGCAACAGCCTTCGTCTAGGACGGCTGGCATTCTACCGCCACCTGGAGAAAGTGGAGACCATGCGCAGCTTCTGGGAGCTCAAGCACGTGCAGTTGCGGGGAGGAGAGCCACAGGTAGGGACTTCTCTGCTTTGTCATGCCTCAGCCAGCGCAGCCCTTCAGTCAACCCTTTCCAGGTGGGATGCTCTAATGTTGTGTAAAAAAAAAATGCTGCTGACCATACTATTAGTCAGCCGTCCAATTACACATTTTTATTCTGAAAACTGCCAGATACCACTGACAAAATTTACTATAACCACATATAACTGGTTAACTTACGGGGTTACTGGCGTGAATCATTTGTGATATGTGGTGGGCACTCACAAATTGAGAAAAATGTATTGGCAGCCATAAGGGCAATGTGAAATTTGACACAAGTAAGTAAGAATAGAATTTTTTGACTTTATGGCTCAGACTGGAAAGGGTCAATGTGCTCAGCTGCAGAAAATCTAATTATTTAACCTTTATTGATTCCTACTGACAGAAGGTGTCTTTTAAAGGAAAAAAGATAATTAACAGATATAAGTAAAAGTTAAAAAGACAAGAAATAAGTTAACAAAATAATGATACACATCTCCAAATAAAAAACAACAAATTATCGGTAAAACTAGAGCACTAGTAAAAGCAAATACATTCTACCTTGGTAACGTCTTTCTATGTTCTGAAACTTCCAAGTCCGGATCAAGTGCATATCTTGTGAATAGCAAAACATGCTCTTTTTATGCCAGAGCTGATCATTGAAATTTAAGAACACCATTGTGGCCCAAACTGGCTGATCTGTGGCATATTGTATGACATAGAAGTTCAGTTTGATGGTGGGGTCTGTTTCAGCCATTCATTGTGAGAGGCTGGCTCCACCTTGTGGTACACCTCAGTACATTGCAGTAGATTTTTCTTCAGTTCAAGTTTGTTTCAGGAAACTGGATAGCCTAAATAATCACATGACAGCCACAACTACAATGCCGACCCCAACCCGCTCCAGTTGGCACTTAAAGCATGTCCTTACTGGTCCAATATGATCCCTAGACTCAAGAGGGAGCTGTGGGTCTGTACGTGTATGATCTGAACAGTATGTGTGGGTTAAGATCAGGGCTGACTCAAGTTAGGCTTCAGCAATGCTAGCATGTGAAGTTGTCTTGGACCCTCAGTACAAGTTTTTTATATCATATGAAAGTATTTAGTTGTTTTTTTATGTTTTATCATATAAATGAAAGGCCTCTAATACACCATTTCTCGCATTATCATAATTAGGAATTCTTTGTTGTACAACGTATCCTACTTCCATGACACCTTCCAGTAAAATAATAATTCATTGGAAATGCCTGAAATACTAAGCATCCCTGTAACTCTCCCAATTTGTTCTTTGTCCATGTTAATAATATTTTAATGTTGAGATCTATGCTTATTTATGTGGGAGTGGTTACGGCAATAATAATCTACAAATGAATGGAGCTGCCTGAACTTTTGGTCTATTCCACTGTTGCAAAGGTTGTAGCCAATAGGGGCACGCATCTAATTAGACCAAACACAGCCAAAGTAATTTAAGATGCCAGTCTATGTAAATAGAACTGAAACCACGGCGTCCTCTCTGCTTGATCTCTGTCCCCTCCAGCCCTGTCCGCTTGTGCTTGACCTGTCGCCTGTCGGGTAACAGTGTGTCATCTGAAAGCTGCCAGCCAAAGGGCCCTCCATCCTTTAGCCTACCCAGAGGTTCTCCTCTATTCTCAGAGGTTCATTTTCCTGTTAGCCTGGCAACCCCTCCCAGCTGGCGCTGCCTGTGAGGTTAGGAGAGTTGGCCCAGGTTCCTCTGGTGGTGGAGGTCAGGGGCGTCTCAGTGTGCGCCGTAAATCAGGAGTGGATGTTAATAAAAACATTTATGCAATGGGCTTGGTTGTATTGACAGTTGGTGATGGCAGACCTTTCTGTGACTTAGTTTGAGGGATTTCTAAAGTTATTCTTTGCCAATGGGATTTCCCCAGGAGTAACTCCACTTACACTATCGCACCTTAGGGTCAGATACATATGCAGCCCACTGTTGAGTCCACTTATAGAAGCCGCAACCTTCGTTTTTGGCACCACAGAGTGATCTGCTTGTGCTTGATCCCTTGATCTGATCCAGCAACAGTGGGGCAACATCATAGATATGCTTAACGGCCTCTTAATGTTTCCATCCCTTTGTGTGGGTCTATGTAGGCTTTGATGTAATATGTAGGGGGAATAAACAACAATTACATGCAGAGTCAACTGTGCACCCACACAGGGGAAGATTGTGCATGGCAGTGATGTGTTCAAAATTCAAGTGTACCAACTCAGGTTTCCCTGCAAACAGGCAGGTCAACCAGCCAGCCAGCTAACACTGGCAGCCCCCCCCCCCACCCCCTGAATCCAACACCTGTCCCTCGCTCGTCTCAGAGACAGCATGTTCTTTCCTTTTGGGTCCCTTGGTTTTGGGTGCGGGGGTGGGGGGGCTGTGGTGGGCTAGGCAGGGGACGCGGTAGGCGTGAGGGGGTGGGTGGTGGGGGCAGTAGTGGTGGGTTGCGTGGCAGCGTGACGGAGTAGACCCCCTGTCCTGCCTGAGGAGGAGTGACTGACTGACTGACTGACTGACTGACTGACTGACTGACTGAACAGCGGCTTCCCAGAGGTAGGGCCCGTTTCGTAATAATAGCGTCTGCTGTCGCCCTCCATGTCAACAACCTGTCGCTCGCCCCGCGAGACCCGATCGCCACAGGGGACGGGGGGACTGAAATAAGACAGCCCCCAGACGACAGGAGGACCCGAGGCAGCCGGAGATTAAGCCGCTGGCATGGAGTACCTCCTGAGGGATAAGGATATTTGGATAGTAGGGAGTGTTTGTCTGGTGGCTTCTTTCCTGTGGAGACGGATATGGAATTTGTTCTCCTACAAGAGGAAGAGGAGGGGCACTCCCTCTCCAGACACACAGGTAAATGGGCATACTGTGTATAGGTCCTTTAGTATCTACTAGTATCACTTCATAGCGTGTTAGTCTGTTCAATTTCATTATGGGGATGTGGAACTCCTTTTGTCAATCCAATATTTAGAATTCAATTTGGTTTCGCTAAGTGAAGAGAAGTAAAATTAGACTTAGTAGGAGAAACACATGATTTTGCTGGAGCAAGCCAAGGCATTTGAGGCCTAGGATTTACGAGGTGTTACAGTGACAGAATTTGTTCCAACTTTAGTATAGACTCGACCAACAAAGAAATCACATTTTTGGCAGGTTTTGATACGAATGCTGTCTTTTGACTCAGTGCTGTAGGCCACAGTGAGAGACCTGAGCAGCAGTTAGCTAGTTGATCATAGTTGCCCGCTTCGAGAAGATCCTCTGGCTTTCAGGCAGGAAGGAGAAGGATAGGTTTGATTGATTGGAATTTCTCTGGCCTCTGAAAGGTGACCCAGGAACCCCTCGGTGGAACTATGTCCTTGTGACCTCTGGGTGGCTGGCAAACTTGTGTTTGAACTGGGGACTAAAGGTCTGCGTGTATGGTAGCATGTACATTAAAACATAAGTGATAGGTTAACATCCAATGGATCCATATTCAACTGCTTGTTCTTGTGCGTGCCATGTTGCCATCTTTCATCTAATCTGTTTGGCTCTTATATAGAATATATATAATAAATGATAAAGTACAGTTTTTGCCCCTCTATTTGGATATGCTCATTTGATGACATTGGTACAGCACTCCTATTAAGAACATACTGTTGAAGCGCAACCCTTTTGACCACATCGCTTATAAATTATGTGGCTTGTTTTCTAACAGTAAAATGTATTAATTGTTGTTGGATGATTTTAAATAGAAAGAACGTGGATAAAATCTGAAGCTGACAATGACAAATCTACTGTCTAATAGATAATACTGTATATGTATAATTGCATATGTATGTACAGTAGGGAGAGAGAGCAAGAGAGAGAGAGAGAGAGAGAGAGAGAGAGAGAGAGAGAGAGAGAGAGAGAGAGAGAGAGAGAGAGAGAGAGAGAGAGAGAGAGAGAGAGAGAGAGAATATCTACCCAATAGCTATCATCATCTCTTGCACGTACTGTGTGCACTACATACGTATCATACTGTACAGGATGACAGCTATATTATGCCCATATTGATGAGTTACAGCCAAAGTAACCACAGTGGTTTTGAGGTTGTATGGACGACCTGCGTTTGATTATCTTCTGCTTATGCTTGCAGGATGAACTCGACACCGTCGTAAAGTAAATAGAATTTCCTCCTCGTTAAGTGAGGTAGCTGTGGAACTAACTGTCCATAATAAAAAGCCTGTCAGTGTCCACTCAATTGTAGACTATCTCAAGATAGCACGGCAAGATGGGCCATCCTGCAGTTTAAGCTCTACAATCAATACAGACTTCACTTAAGGGAGGCCATCGTTGCTCGTAAACAGCAAGTCCCTCATGGACAGCATGGTACTTGTGGATAGCAAGGCAGAGAGGTTGTTTACATCCTGCGCAGTGGTGTTTTTCTCTGGGAGTGTTCTCTACAGGACCCTCCAGTCTTGTGTGCCTGCGCTTGTATACACACAGGACAGTTTGTGCTAACGCGTGCTTGAGAATGTCCAATGCGAGGAAGGCTTCACCCCCCCCCACACACACACACACACACCCTGTGGCCACATAGCTGGGACTGAATTAGCACTGCTGCACAAATGAATCTTGCAAAGGAGGTGAGGGAGATTAAGACAACTAGGAGACATGACATGTCCTGTTTGGACTGGAGGCAACTGGCTGTATGCTACGGGTATTTCGTTTGCAAAGGGCGGAGCGTTCAGGGAGATGAAATGTTTTGGCGTGTAGATGTACCGTGTGAGCGTGTGTGTTTGTGTATGCGGGTGTGCATGTACCGTGTGTGTGTGTGTGTGTGTGTGTGTGTGTGTGTGTGTGTGTGTCTGCAGGCCGAGCGAGAGAAGTGGTATGTGGCGGCGGAGAATAGACACAGCTCAGTATGTGCATCTGTAAGTGTCATTAGTGGATCAGGTGTCACAGTGTGACCGTGACCGTGCAGGAGGACAAGTCTGGCTACTGTTACACTCTCACCTCTTTTTTAATCCTGCTTTGCCTCTGGAATCACATGGGTTCCCTGTCATTTTACAAGCCTTCACATTAATAACCCATCGTCTCTGAGGTCTGACTCTCTTCCTTTCTCCAATTTCTTGGTCATCACTCTCTACCTCACTCTCTCTCCCTCTCTTATATGTTAACCCTAACCCTAAGCCGTAACATACAGGGAATGTGCTGTTTCCCCTCCCCCCCCCCCCCCCAGGGTAGTTCTCCTTCTGCCGCCCACTGAGCGGTGTCCGATAGCTGCCGTTTACATAACTCATTACCAACTGCAGATCTGCAGATCTGGCACTAAGTCGGACTGCTTGCCACATAGACACAGGCCAAGCCCAAAAACACCCACCCACCAACACACACACCCCCCCCCGCACACGCACAAACACGTAAGTAAACACATTCATCCTGTTAGACAGGTGCACCCTCTATGTCTGACAAGCCATCTGTGTGTGCTGTTTGTGCCACTGCAGGATTTATCAACTCATGTTTATAGCCTATCATCAGTTCTGTGTATTCACGTGTGTTTTTGTGTATTTGGGAATAATGTTTACGTGTCTCTGTGTATGTCGGAGTTAGTGTTAATGTTACAAGCTGGGGTGAGCTGCTAAACAAGAAAATGTAAAGATGAGCCTCCTTGTACCTTTAGTTTTATAGTCTTTGCGGTGCTGAAGTCTGGGGCTAGAGGAGAGACTCGTGAAAAGAAGAGAAGGAGGGGACAGCCGAAATTGAGTTCAATTGAGCTTATGAGTGACGTGAAATCACAGCAGGTACTTAAAATGCTATCTGACTGCGGGCCCAGTTTATGAGCTGTCAGCACGACAGTGTTTAAAAAGCGGATAGACAGATACAGTAGATAGTACAGACAGAGGAGAAGCGAGAAGCCCAGGAGGCCTCAGAGAAGCGGTTTTCATTTCATGGAGTTGTGGTCCTCTGCTGACACCAGGGGGTAAAGGGAGGTAGTGCAGGTATGCCAACCCTGAGAACTGCCTTTCCTTAATACAATTCAACTTGAAAATACCCTGTCCTCCATCGAATCACTCAATGTCTCTTTAAAGCAGAGAGTCAAGTTAATTCAGAAAACACACCCCTCACATAACCAAAGAGAAATCACACTTAAGAGTGTCTATGTTGACCAGGTATATGGTGTAATGTAAATAGGAAGATGAACTAGTAAGCTAAATCAAACAAGGCAATATTGTTTTTATGTAATGAGACAGAGCATACGTTATCTCAATATAATATGTAGAGAAAGGTTAACCACTCTTTAACAGTGGTACTGTACAGGTTCATTCTTACTTCAATGATAAAACTCGCCAGGAGATCACGTGAAGCTCCACCTGGCCATCCTGGTTCTGGAGAAAGTAGCCACCCCTCTGTTCATTCCACAGGGTCAAAGGGCACCATTTACACCGGATCCACTTGTCAGAGCTTACACTAAATTTTACAGCAGTTATGGAAGCCTGCATTTTTGGTCTGTGCCTAATTTTACGGCCAAAATCTTCATATTTTGTTTGTTATTTCTTCATTTAAGGCTAACTAGTCCCTCAATTCAAGTGCTTTACATGTGAAGAGTGTAAACAGGCAGGGATGACGTCAGTGGGCACCTCTCGATGGAAACAATTTAACGTTCCTTCTCTGAGGTCACACAGACTGAAAGAGAAAGGAGGAATGCTCATACGTCATTGACCAAGTTAGTCAGCTCAGCCATGACAAGGACAGTATGTTGTGACAGACACATAGATGTAAACATAGGCCAGCAATGACAGAGACCTGAGCACACCCAGGAGATGGGGTTAATCACCGTCATATTTTTCAAGGTAGACTCTGCTTGCATGTAGGCGTTTGAAATTGGACTGAGGCGTCCACCATGTTGTTTCTCATGTCTTTCCCTCTCAACCACGCCTTTTCAGACATATGGCTGGCTGCGGGAGGCTATTTCTGCAGCCCTGTACTCGGGCTATTGTTAAAACTAAATTCAAGTCTGTCTGCTGGCCTGGCTCAGAATTGTGTGAAGTATCCTGTTAGCAATTATTGTGGCCTTGGGATAAGCTATGCTGTCCCCTCTCCTTTGGGCTATGGCTGAAGCTAGAGGCTAACGGTGCGTTGTGTTACAGCGTGGACGTACAACAGGCTTGTTGTCTCTGTCATACTGAGTAACCATATATGTACAGTGTGAGACATGAGCGATCTGTGAAAGCAGGTGTGTGCGCCCGCTTGTGTATGTGTGCGCACGTATCTATTACTGCATCCTGTTTGGCTGCTATTGGGAGCTCAAAGGCCCATTGAATAACCATCCTCTCTACTCTCTCCCTCGTGTTGCCCCAGGGCAGTTGTTGTCATCCATTGTATCCTGTTTCCCTCTGTACCTTGTATTGTATAAATAGAACAGTAGCTCTATATTGAAAAAAACAATATCAACTAAAGATAGCAAGTAAAGTAAAGTGCTTCTGAATATGCCTTTGTTTGACTCTTATTCTTCCATGGATGAGCGTGACATGTTAATCATGTCCTATTCACGTCAAGGGTCTGCTAGCATTAGTAAGATCTACTTGTGCTGACAGTACAAGGATAACACAAATTCTTTGGATTTACGTAGGTCTAAGTGGAGTGTCTTTCCCCACCAAGCTGTTGAATAATTTAAAATGTGTATAATGTGTATTACCAAATACTATTAATAATAAATGATATATACACATATATATATATATATATATATATATATATATATATATATATATATATATATATTTATATATATATATATATGGTAATGTAATTAAGGAAGGACCTATGCATTTCTTGGCCTAAATGGAAGCAACCTACAGTTGTAGTATAACATCAGATTTGATTGATGACGGGCCTTTCTGAAAGCACCCTCTCCTTGTCCACTAAGCAGGCGGGTTATAAAACCCTTCACAGCGAGTCCTCTCCATAACTGACTCTATGACCGTGTGGGACATCATAGTGTGTCATGGAAGACGCTTTGTACTCCACTCCTGTAAATTCTGTGCGCCCTGTATAAAAATCTGCTTAAACAAATGTTTGCATTTAATATAGGCAGACAGACGTTAACAGTTAAAAGGTTAACTTGTATTTCGGATCAGACACTCCCTTCTTTAATCTAGAAAACGGCAGAAGTGTTCATTTGATTGTTCAGTGTTATTTATCTACAGGGATAGTTGCAAATACAAAGCAGACAAAGCAGCTGATTAAGATAAGAATGAAAAACGAACAGAAATGCCACTAAAGAAGCTTGGGAGTAATTTTTCTTCATATGCTTAGGTCCACTGTTGCTTGTGTTGCCTATAATAAGTGCTGTGCATCAGAGATGATGTTTCTGACAAAAACATTTTCTTAACTATCCTCTCTGACATATTGCTTAACCGGTGCATTATCAAGGAATTAGACCATTAGGGTATTATATCACCCAAACAAGTCTAAAAATAAAAAATAGGACCCCCCCCCCCCCCCCCCCCCCAAACAAAAATACCAGGTAAGTTTGTTGTTACAGAATACTACTGTCCACTGTGAGACTTCTACTTCCAACAACAGCTGGTGGATCATGGCAACAGATAATGCAGCTAATGGAAGTTCCTGATATGAAACCATGGTGACAAAAAGTAGCGGCAGTTCCTATTTTCACCGAAGAGAGGGCACTTTGTCTCGAAGAGCCCGAAGTGCCGCTGTATTTATACTCTATAAACTAATGAGGGGCATACAAACTTGCACTCTGTAACGGAGTGGGTCGGAGAGGAGGGTCCGGTTTGAGAAAGGCCCAACAAGAATAGAAATATCATGGGCTTACAATGAGACTTGTGGGACTCAGTTGAAGAACTAGCCTTTTCCAAGAAAGACCTAGCCCGGGAAATTAGGACCTTCCATTAGTCTTGCCGAAACATCCGGCAGGTGGGAATCGTCAGCCTTGAGAACGGTTTGGCATTTGAGGGGCCTCAGAAATACCCACAATCCTTAGCGTCTTGTACATGGGTCCAGTGGGGTTAATAAAGTATTAGTGGCCTTGCACGCGATCGCACCTGTCACCCCTTCTCCTATGATTCAGTCACATCCATAACAGCAGAGAAATTCAACGTGTCTAAACTTTTCTTTCGATGACCATCCATTTATGGAGACCGTAGAGATTGGTATGTTTTGCCACCCTGTTCATCGCTTTGGATGTTTTGTTTTTTTCCCACTGGGTTGTGTTTCAATAGCAAATTGTCAGGATTCTGACACCTGGCCGAAAGCTTTTGAAGCGGCTTAAATGTCACACAGCAAATCTTTTCCAGCTCCCCGTTCGTCACTCCCCAAAGCAAGCAATCGTCCACTGACGTCCTTGGGGGCTGTGCTGTGCATTGGAGGACACCCCCATGCTATTCTTACCCCCCCCCACCCCCTCCTCTATGATCTGCTGGTCAAGAGAGAGGTCTGCCCGACAGTCAATATCCTCCGTCCACTCATATCAGTGGACAGTGGCTGTCCAGGGGCATGCTACTCATACGCAACATCACGGACACACCAGAACTGAACTGACACCACTTTCGGAATAGCAAGGGAACATCATTGTTTACTTGCTTTTCTGATTGGAATATACTTCCAGAAGAGGCCGCGCCGAGCCACGGAGCCATTTTGTTTTGGGTGTTTGGTCAGCCCAAAAAGCTTGCCTTGTGGTGGGCTTCAACCAGTCATCAGCAACTCCCGCCAACCACCATGAGCTCCAGCTTGGTCAACTCCTTGGCCAAAGTATACGACCCCAATCCTCTGCACGGCCAGAAGCCTGGGAGAAGGATGTCCCCAACTGGAGCCGACAAGGCCCCCTCTTCGTCCCCTTCCTCCCCGACTCCGGACACCTCCGCCCTGCATGGTGTGGAGAGTCGCATGGACTCCCTCAGCAGTCAGATGGAGCGTCTGCTCAGTATGCAGGAGACTGTGTTGACCCGGCTGGATGGCATGTCCCAGGACCTGGGGGGAGTCGGCCGGGAAGTGGCCTCACTGCAGGCGAGGCGCTCGGGGGCGGCAGGGGGTACTGCCGGCGACCCGGCCAGAGAGATGCGGTCGGTGTGCAGGGAGCTCCAGGGGGTCGTGGAGGAGTTTGGCAAGCGGGTGGAGAGCCAGGGGCACAGGCTGGAGGGGGTGGAGAAGCTGGTGGAGGGCATGCAGCAAGTGATCAGCTTCATCGGGGAGGCGGTGAAGAGCTCCAGGCTGGTGGAGCTGCTGTTCAGGGAGCCTGGCCGGCGGGCCGGTAAGGCCAGCAGGAAGGTGAGTGTCGTGAGGCAGACACGCTGGAACGCTCCCTTCCCTCTTCTCTCAAAGCAGCTGTGTCCTTCTACTGAACGGAGATGTCACTGTATTATGTTCCCGGTATATGGTGCTAATGATGCTGGAATTTGAGCTAATTTGTGGAATATTGTACCTCGTGGAGTGAAATACAACCAGCCCTTTGAAAAATATACAATTCAGTAGTCTCTCTTTTATCATATATATTACGCCTTATTCTGGCTACTGTGACCGCATCAATAGGCCTACGTCTATTTTGAATAATGTCCTTATCATTGTGTGACTTCCATGATTTTGTGTGTTAATTGTAGCTACACATTGCCTCCAAAGTGCTGTCTTGTTAGCAATGCTTGGTACTTAGAAGATGTCCTTAGTAGAGCACATTTTAATGTCAAGATGTTTTTACAGGCTTTACTGTCCTAGTGGTGGTAAGGTCGGGGTAAAGTTTAACGTGCGCAATGTCGGGTTTATGGCCATTGCCGTGTGATGTTGAAAGACTGAGGTGGAGGTGGGTGGAGCAGTAACAAGGGAATGCCCTCCACCTCTTCAACATAAACACGTAGACTTGTCTACTTCTCCAAACAATTACATGTATTATGTAAAAGCCAAGACAAATATGATATTCTATAAGTTTATAGAAATCGTTTGGCTTTTGTGGCCTGAAGCCATGGGATTCATTTCTTGGTTGCCATCTATAAGGCTTATTTTGTGCGGCAGGTGATACGTTAAGATGAAATGAAAGAGCTTCCCTGTCCTGCTGGTGAAGATAGAATATGTCAACCAGAACATTCCATCCCTGCTGGAGTTATGAGAACCATAGCAACGACAACAAACACTTGCCTCTGTTTATGTGCACTGTAACATGCAACCGTACGTTGCTAATGTAAATATGCTACTTTAACTCCCTGTGTCATATAATATGTGTAGGCTATGTGAGCAAATGGTTTTTGCAGATACCTTTAGCAATGAGTGTGAATAGTTGGCTTGAATAATGTATTCTTTTTTTTTTTTGCTACTCCGATTTACAGACCTTCATCTGAGCTTTATTACCAGTTATGTAATAATGTGTAACTGAATGTATTTGTGTGCTGGAAAAGAAACATAGTCTCAGTCGGTGAACCCTGTATAAACAAATAATATATAATATATATATAACTCTCTCTCTCTCTCTCTCTCTCTCTCTCTCTCTCTCTCTCTCTCTCTCTCTCTCTCTCTCTCTCTCTCTCTCTCTCTCATTCCCTTCCTTTCTTTTACCGTCAGTTGAAAGACGACAATTTGAAGGATGGGAAGGGTAAACTCAGCCAGAAGGGCCTGAAGGCTCAGAGGACCAGAAAACCCCCAGATGCAGCAGGTAGCCCCCTGGGTGCTCTATCATTTCACCCAAGCGTTCTGCTCTTTGCAGCACCTTCATTTAGTTGATTTAGTTGATGACTTCAGTTAGTCAAATCCCAAAATTCATCCCGATGCATTCAGCATTGTGTGTACCTCCCCAGACTCCTCCCTGACGGAGCCGCTGCTCCCCGACCCGGTAGAGACCTTTAACCGGCAGAATGCCGAGCGTTCCCACTGCGGTGCGGAGTCCGAGGGAAGGAGGAAGGGTGGCGGAGGGGCAGCAGAGCTCGAGCTCATCCTGGATGGCCAACGGGCCCCCATGGCCCAGGCTGAGGAGGACGCGGAGGAGAGAGAGGAGGGCGAGTCGGAGGACGAGAGTAGGGGAGCGGAGCTGAGGATGACGAAGGGCTCCGAGCAGAGCGGGGAGGAGGGAGAAGTGGAGGCTGCCACAGACCTTCTCAGTCTTCTGCCACAGGAAAGGTATTTCTTCATCCACATGAAATCCCTATTGAAAGTGTTTGCAACTGAAGATTAAGAAAAGAACCATTGTATGAAAATGATCTTGATGTTATTTTAATCATGTAAGCTCTGAGGAGGCTGGTGAGATGGCTGCCAGCAGCAAGCGCCGTGTCCTGGAGGAAGACCTGGTGAAGGACGACCTGAAAAAGAGCCGGGTGGAGGAGACAGAGGAGGGGCAAGAGGGGGCTGAAACCCATGCTGGCCAATCGGAAGCAGCAAAGACAGGAGAGGAGGAAGAAGGGCAGGAGAAACAACCAACCACGGAAGAGTTTGTGATAGGTGAGTGGATGACGCCATTTTACGGCTACTTTTTAATTTGTCTTTGACTTTGTTTTTATTCAGTGACATTTGAGTTTTTGTCACTCTGTCAGGACATATATCAAATGACATCAAGCCTTGAATATATAAAACAAAACTTACATAACAAAAGAGAACTACTGGGCAATAAGACAAAGAGTTTATCTGCTGTTGCCATGGAAATTATTTGAGTTATCGTACTCTTACGCTTGCGACGTTTATCTTTATTGCTCTGGTTACATTATGTTTTTCATACGTCATTTCTGCTCATTTGCCACTAACCTAATTGTCTTACTAACAGCGTCCACCTTTCTCCATTCCTCTTATGTTGTAGACTCCAGCCCTCCACCTTCGGCCCCCTTTGACCACCGCATTGTTACGCCCAAGCCCCACCAGATCGCCACCTACTACTCCATCAACAGAGAGGAGCTGCTGGGAGGGTGAGTCCATCGAGAGTCGAGACGGATCGGGGGTTAACAGAGAGGGAGGCAAGCAAAAGGAAAACCGAAGTGAATACAGCGATTGCAATGGAAAGATGTTGGGGAGGCTTCTGACATAATAGACTTTAAGGTCCACTACCTCTGTATACTCTGTATATACTGTATACTGATTCTAATTCAGGGTAATCTGCCCACACACTGACACACACACCCTCACAGACACACACACACAGACACACACACACAGACACACACACACAAACACACACCGACTGGCTCCACCGCCACGTTGGATCTAATGAAATAAGAGGGAATCTCACACCCTGTGATGGGGCCAGCTATACTTTTTTCAGGCCCTTTCATTGGCCCTCCTAGGGCGGAGGCTGATGAGCCTCAGGGGGCTTTTACTCAACAAGCCGGCCTTATGTAACGGCCGCCAATGTTAAACCCTGGCTCTCCAGCTGGAGATTACTGGGTTGCACGCAAAGACATTTCTCACATAGCTGGCATAATGGTACAAAGGGTACTTATTTGTGTGTGTGTGTGTTTGTATGTGTGTGCTTAAGAGCGAAAGATAAACAGTGAGAGAATAGCAAAAGAGTAGGGGAGAGAGAAAGCGACAGAGAATTGTTATTGGGTCTAACAGTCTCTAGTAATTTTGAGTAAATCCTGGGCACTTAGCCTCTGGGGTCGACTTGTCATTCACAGGGGGCGTTTTGGCCAAGTCCATAAATGTGTGGAGAACTCCTCGGGTCTGACTCTGGCTGCCAAGATCATCAAAGCCAGGAGCCAGAAAGAGAAGGTAACCATACTATTTCAAGCACTGGGTGTGAAAAAGCTACTTTAATAGGTGTTTATCTGTGCATTTCATTGATACGAGATGCCAAATTCCCGCCACCATATAGCTGGACGGATCGTCTCTCATGGCTAAACACCATAAAAGAAATGGATATCATTTGAAAAATAACTATGACCTAATAGAAATGCCTACGCATGTGGCAGTGCCTTAGGTTTAGAATGTTGCGTCTGATTGGTCAGTGGAGGATGACACCCAATGTCCGAGCATAGCTTTACTAATTACTGTCATCGTGTCAGACATCTTCAAACGCTTCTGGCCGACTCAATTCCCAGCCAAAGCCTGCTGCTGGCTCATGTTGCTTTGGGATCACCTTCACTCCTGTTGACCCTATTGACACTAGACTGCCAGTCTGTCTTTCCTTCTCAGTCATTGCCCGTTGATATCTGTCTCTGCCTCGCAGTCCGTATATTTGTTTTTGTTTCCGTCTGTCTGCTGGCCTTTCTTGCTTTTCGCAGTTGCACTTTTCCAATAAAGCTAGCATGCGTAGAGCTTCATATTTGCCATTTTGCTGTTGGCTAACGTGGCCCGCGTGATGGTGGGTTCTCCAGGACGTGGTGAAGAATGAGATCCAGGTGATGAACCAGCTGAATCACTCCAACCTGATTCAGCTCTACGCGGCCTTCGAGTCCCGCCATGATGTCATCCTGGTCATGGAATAGTGAGTACCTGTGTGTGTCTCAGTGTGTGTTTTAGCGTGCCAGTGTGTCAGTGTGTGTTTTAGTGTGCCAGTGTGTCAGTGTGTGTTTCAGCGTGTGTGTCAGTGTTTCAGTGTGTGTTTGTCAGTGTTTCAGCGTGGGTGTGTGTCTCAGTGTGTCACAGTCTTAAGTTGAAAAGGAACCTGCCATCTAAAGTATCAGTAAGCGTCTCTGCATACGTGAACACCCTCACCAATAAAACAGACCTCGGATACACCATTCACACACACCATGTCAACGAGCACACCCTCACCAATAAAACAGACCTCTGATCCACCATTCACACACACCATGTCAATAAGTTGGACTTTAAGTAACCTGTTCCTGATGTGCGGGTGCGATGCATGCGATGCCCCCCCCCCCCCCCTACTTGGTGTCCGTAGGGAGATTATGAATGGTGTGCTGAAAGGCTACTGTCCCTCGAAAGTCTCTCTCTGGAGTCTAACAGTGTGGTTCTTCCCTGTCCAGTGTGGACGGGGGGGAGCTGTTTGACCGCATCATTGATGAGAACTACAACCTGACCGAGCTGGACACTGTGTTGTTCATCAGACAGATCTGTGAAGGGTTGCAGTACATGCACAAGATGTACATCCTTCACCTTGACCTCAAGGTGCGCTGTTGACCTCTGGCTAGTCCTCACCACGGGGTCTCACTGCCTGCCATTTCATTTGTCTATCTCTCTATGTGTATATTTCTGTTTTTGAGAGTGAATGTGTGACTTTTCGTTTGTCCTGTCTTTCAGCCTGAGAACATTCTGTGTGTGAGCCGAGCCACAAATAAAATCAAAATCATTGACTTCGGGCTCGCCAGAAGGTAAGATCTTCCTACCGGCCGACACAAATTTTTGTCCCTAGTCAACAATATTTGCCTTTCAATGCAGAACATCGGTTTTCCTCTGCTTTTAGGTATAAGCCCAGGGAGAAGTTGAGGGTGAACTTTGGGACCCCAGAGTTCCTGGCTCCAGAGGTCATCAACTATGAGTTTGTTTCATTCCCCACGGACATGTGGAGCCTAGGAGTCATCACCTACATGCTGTGAGTTCTTTGATACACCCCTTTAAAATACACACACACAAACACACACACACACACCCACACAAACACACACACACACACACACACATATACCCCCCCCCACACACACACACACACATACCCCCCCCCACACACACACACCACACACACCCACACACACACACACACCCATTCCAGGTCATGGAGATCCCTTCTCACCCCCTCTGGCAGGCTGAGTGGTCTGTCCCCCTTCCTGGGCGACGATGACAACGAGACCCTGAACAACATCCTGGCCTGCCAGTGGAACTTTGAGGAGGAGGAGTTTGCCGACATCTCGGAGGAGGCCAAGGACTTCATCACCCGGCTGCTGGTCAAGAGCAAGAGCTGGAGGATGAGTGCAGCCGAGTCGCTGCGCCACCCGTGGCTCTCTGATCACAGTCTGCACTGTAGGCTCCATCAAAAGGTAACGAGCTAACTCTGTTCCTACTGCATTCAAACCAAAGGGATGAGATAACATGGCAAACTAACTCAGTGAGTCGATTTTCAGAAAAACAAGTGCCACTCTACACACGCCCCTTCTCCTGAGAGCTAGACGGGTACGTTTACAAAAACAAAAACAGTACACGACATTTGCTTTAGAAGTGAATTGAACAGAATTTGTTCTATAATGTTAGATTATAATTTTTCTTTTGTCCTCTTTTGGTCCTAGATGACTCTGAGGCCCTTTGGGTGACTTTTGTTGACATACTGTAGGGACAGAGTTCCCAACACTGGACCAACACTGCTGCATGACCTATATAGCCACTGGATAACTACTCTCTGCCTCGCATCCTTGTGTTAACTTAGCACTGCGGCTTGCTACTGATGATCACATTACTACATATTGGAGAGTGTTTCAGGGCAACATGATGCAACCTTTGACCCATCATCAAGGGTCATACACACTCAGCCTCCAAGATAAGCTTAAAGCTCTTCATTGTACAAAAAGGCTTTAAAAATTGCTATCGCTTTGCTATGCTAAGCTGTGTTTGGTGTAGTCTCTGGCCATTTTGCAGTAGGAAATTCACGTACGCATCTACTCTGTAGAATAGCTTGTTTAGCTCGTTTTGGCCGCTACACATCGATAGCCTACCCATACATGGCAGCGTCATTCAGTGTCAGTGGCGAGTAGAATAATGCTTTTTTTGTGTGTACCTTGTTGAATAGAAAAATGTAAAATTGAAATCATTACAACATGAATTCTCATGTTTGTTATGGTTCCCGTTTTGTGATTTGTTTAACCCAATCACATTGTATGAGCTGCATGTCTTGCACTTTATAATGGATCACTCTAAAATGTAAACATTTGACAACAGTGACTTACCACCACTATTTAGAATGACATCTATGTTGTGCATTTATCACTTGCCTTTTAAAAAAAAAGTCTTATTTTTCTTTTTCTTTTTGATGAAAGAGTAAGGTACATTTTAAAATATTTATCATGAAAGGGTTATATTTAACTGAAGTTTAGTTTAAGGTTTATTTTAATATTATTAAATGATTATGATATTACATTTTTATTTATTGTGAAATATTACCATGAAAGTTAAATAAAACTGTCCCTAAGGCAAATGAGCTGGCACCACTGAATTGATTTATTTCTTGGCCACTGAAGCCAGCTTTCTAAGCTGCAATTACAATTAGCCTGTAGTGCAGCCTTTTGCCTTCTGTGTGCTCCTATGCCTACCTTTGCTTTCGATGTTTGGAGTAGCCCTCTCACCTTCCATGAAGGGATTAAAGATCAACAAAACACTACCTATATTTCAATGTTTATCATTTAAGTTATTTTGTTCATGATGTATCCTGGTTCAGCACCAGATTGTACTTGAAATGCAAAGCTTTAACAAACGTGGGCAAGACGCAGGCATTTGCTACAATAAAAAAAAAAAAAAAAAGAAGAAATAAAAAGAGAGGATATTTCATTTATACCTGTATGTGTTCAGTTTGCCTAGTTAGTAAGTAACACAACTCCTCAGAAAGTATTTTTTTTTCTGGGCAGTCAGTGAAATTACGTTGTATTTTGTCAGTTGTCTTTCTTTGATGATATGTTCTTCTGGTAGAAAATGTATAAGTTTGTGATTTTTGGTAATTATTGATTATTCATGACTGCCCTTTTAAAAACGTGTCTGTGTAATGATGTGACATAAATTAATTAACAAATTAAAACAAACAAGCACGCAAATATTTTTTTAAAATTGTTTTTAAGTTCTATTGGATTCATACTGCACATGTCTACTTCATGGATTTGATAATGCATTTTAAAGATATTTAGTAAGATAGTGATGGTAAACATGATACATTTTATCCTTATTAACAATTATTTGTTTGAAGATAACCTGAAACAGAGCTAAATTCACCACCAGAGAGCAGTATTGCACACATTTCAAAATCTTTTTGGTCTAGAGAACAGTCAATTTACGTTAGTTGCCTTTTTCATAGCTGTCTTTAGAGACCAAGTTTCATAATGACATGGCAGAAAGTGCCGTTCCTATGTTATCCATGAAATCATTCAGCAACATCCCAAGGCCATGATAAAATAACTGCAGACAAACAAGTTTGAACTGGTTTGCTGGTTGAGCCAGTCAGCTACTCTCGATTTGGTTTGCTGGTCCTCCACTTGTAACTTTAGTGTAGTTTCATTTCAAGCATTTTTGTTACATTTCAATGTAGTTGAATTGATCTACATAGGTCCAATTTTGATTTGTTTCATGGTTTATCCTAAATTCACAAACTTCAGTCGCAAGCCTTATGGGAAGCTACTTTCTCCAGGATATACTGTAATACTATATAGCTAAATACCTGTCCAACTTCTAGTTAGTAAATTGTAATATACGCTTATTAAAGTCAACAAAAAGACAAATAGACTTTGAGCGTACACTAACAATTTTAAGGTACAGAAAGGTAGTTAAGAAATAGCATGTCATAGTTTTAGTTGACCAAATTAACATGGGAAACAGCAGTTTTACACAGTTTTAGAGTATGACTGTGGAAGAATAGGTTTCATGTCAAATAAAAATAAAAGGTGTCTTGCTTTAGTTTGTACAATGGTTTTATCGTACCTTGTTGTTGTACGTTTCCCTCAAATTCCATGTTGTAATCCTACTCAGGTAAATCAACAGGTTTCAGGAAAAAAGGAAAGGCCTTGGAAAGGAAAAAGAGTACATTTTCAACAAGTAAAGATTCAATGTAAATGTTTTGCCCAATTTACTTAAATCTTAACCTACCTTGCATAATTAATAATGTGTGGGGGATGTCTATATACAATTTCTGTAAAATACAAAAGACAAAAGAACATTGAGAAGTAATGGTATAAGTTGTGTAGCTAATGCACAGTGTAGAATAACCATGGATATTTTTGTTCTAATCTCTCTTGGAAGTGGGCAGATAAATGTGGAAGACAGAATGTTATGCTGGCTACAAACTATCAACATCGTATATAAGAAAAACACCTTAACAGGATTCATGATAATTATTACTACTATTAGTATTTGTTTTATTTACACAGGGTTGACTGACGTCTCTTTTGAAGCAGTGTCCTGTTTATAAGGAACGTAATGGGGGAAAAATGTATAATTAAAAAACATTTAAAATAAACGAATACTACAAATGTGTCACGCTACAACACATCATGAAAATATGGACTGCTGTTTGAATGTGTAGTATACATCTACATTTCCTCACTATTCATTATAAGGGTTAGCTAGGAGAAGATTAGCACATGGTCCTGCACTACTCCCATATGTCAAACAAAGCGAAAAGACACATTGGGAGGCAGGTATGACAGGTTAGACCTTCCCTTTAGAAAGATGTGCGCCTCTTTGTCTCGTGCTCCACCTGCTACACCTGATATGTGGTGGGTGTTTCAGTGGCACAATCGCCTCATCACCCCACCTTTGTCCTCTGCCCGGCATTCTTCCACTTTCTCGTATTTAAACTCGCTCACCTGGAATACTGTTCCTTGCTCTTGGGGATTTCAGCCACAACCATGTCAGACAAGCCACAGTGTGAGTCAGAGAGGCAGAAAGATTGGTGTAAGGAGTGCCTAGTAAATTATTTAGTGGGAATATTTTCCAATGCCTTCATTCTGAACAGGATCATCTTGAAATCCATTACACTCACATTCCCTCTCCCTGATTTGGTGGTGTGACAGATAGGCAAAGAGAGTGTTCACATGGGATCCAGACAATCCCAATAGAATTAGCTAATTGCTTTTATTATTATACATGAATGTATACTGGTGGAACCGTGCAGTTGAAAGTGATTTGATCCATCTAGTGCTGCCCTGCTCGACACCTGGCTATCTCTGGTGAAAGGCACTGGGAACCCCATGGTGAGAAACTAAGTTGGAGGTCAAAGACAAAAAGACAAACATAGCCTTTCACACACACACACACACACACACACACACACACACACACACACACACACACACACACACACACACACACACAGTGCATATAAAAAGTAAAACAAGAAACACGCGTCTTCAGTTCTTTGTGAACCGAATGAAAACCAGCTGGTCTTGCTAGTGATGGATTCCCTCAGGAAAGAGAAGAGAGGTTATATTATTAAGAGCATGCATTGGATGAGCTGTTAACCACTCTATATTCAGTAGTTCAGCCATAATATTGTAACAGTCACTCTATGAGGGAATCTAAGGTCAATGGTTTATTACTGGCATGCATTTTAGGTAAAGGGACAAGTTATATCATATAATATACTGTAATGTGTTGTTCGTAGCGACAGCAGAGGGGAATACATGGGCCTCAGCCCTCAAGATCGGGGTGGCTCCTGGCAGTTGTCCGCTCCTTGCAGACTTAGACAAAACACTGACATCGACTTGCAGTCCCCCCCCCCTCTCTCTCTTTGTCCCTCTCTCTCTCAATCTTTCTCTCCACACATTAGTTTAAACTCTCCTTTTCCATCTCTCTGAATCACAAACACAAAACCACACACTTTTGCAGCACTTCTCCAAAACAGGGCAGAACACAAGACTTAAATACCTGGAAACAGACTATCCACACGAGCATCCCAGGTCAGATAGAGAGTGATAAAGAGAGAGAGGGACAAAGAGAGAGAGGGGGGAGGGAGGAAGGGAGGGGGGGGCAAAGAAAAAGAGAAAGAGAGAAGTAAAGACCAGGAGAAAAAAGGAAAAAGAGAAAACAATTACATTGCCTTTGAGCGGTATCCTTTTGATCAGGCAGGGCGATGGCCACTGTCGATCCCAGAACCCCAGGCAGGCCAGTACATTGTGTTTGTATATGGTTATAATAGAATCGCACCTGTCATCGCACTGTGCACCCTGGGAATCCGGGGCGTGAGTGAGCTCTTTCATAATGCTGCCGATACTCACTGCTGGACCAGATGTTTTCGTTCCCTGTTAAATTCCCTGGAACAATAAGAGGTTTCACTTAATATGTGATTGCCTTTTCCCTGTTTCTTTCAAGAGCTCTATTTCTCATAGTCTCATGTGTTATGTTAATTCTGTGGAATATACAACTTTCTAAGGAAAAAGAAAGGGGTTGGGATATTGCTCCCGGAACTCTGTGCACCTTGAGGCCATCTAACGCTAAATATTGACAATCTCTTATCTGGAAGAGAAAAACCATTGCGACATAATGTAGCTGTAACAACGTCTCCACTGTCCTTCTAAAATATTGCTGACAGGAAACTAGCATCCGTATACTGGTTTTCAATATCAATATTAAATTGACTGTGAATAGGCAATGCCATATGTTCTGAACTCAGAACAGTTTTTACGAAAAACGCCACTAGATCGTATATCACATTTTATCCGGAGGCTTTTTTAAATGTGTGACTATAAAAATATTGTATTAGCTGATATTATGGAAAATGATCAAACTTACACTGTTGACTCACTGTTAACAATTCTAAAAAACAAATAATGACTGGGTTGTAGAATAGACCTTGAGAGAACAGAAAGTTTGTTGCATTTTATC
>CM030180.1:5174859-5209859 GCA_017639675.1 Aplochiton taeniatus
AGAGAGAGTGAGAGTGAGAGTGAGAGTGAGAGAAAGAGAAAGAGAGAGAAGTTTAGAAAGGTTTTCCTGGAGAAGGGAGAAGCCATCCGCTAAAGAATTCATCCCTGGAGATGGACAGGTCTTGAAAAGTCATATTCCAATGTCTCACATTCCTTCATCCTGAACTCTCCCTGGGCGGCCTCTTTTGCTCCCTCTTTTAACAGAAAACAAAGAACAACAGTGTTATTTCATTTTTATTCTCCCCATCCTGGCGATATATCTCCCCCCCCCCCTGAAGTTGCTGTGGAATACTGAGGCCCGTTGTGCTAGTGTTGAAGGCCCATACAGGAAGCCGGCATCTGGTTAGACCATCTCAGCAAAGGGGGGTGGCTCCCTCACACAGACCAGGCCACCAGGTCGCAGTGATACCATAAATCGCCAAGCTAACTGCTGTCCATAAATCGCCAGGGGTCATGGATCTGATGCTGTGATTGGGTGAAGTCTTGGGGTCAGTGGGGTTGTGAGTTACGAGACACCACCTGAGTGCCAATGCTGGGGGTCTAGCCGGGTCGTACCATCGCCTCGCAGTCCGGGGGGGGGGGGGGGGGGGCGGCGTGGCCGGGGCCGTGGGCGGGGGTGATGTGGAGCCGTCCAGTTGCCCTCCAGTCCATGCCATGAAGCAATATTTACTTTTTGTGGGAGGCTTCTCACTCTCCTCGCCAACTTTTCTGCGTAGGAAAACATCAGTGTATTGTGAGACACCCTTGGCTGAGTCTCGATCTTTTTGATGTGTGTCCTGCAACACTCACTCAGTCTTTGGCCCTTTGATACACTGCTGCTCACATCTCCCGCCTGCCTCCTTCCACCGGCTTCAGTACTCCCCACACAGGAGAGCGGCTGTCCGAGCGCCAGCAACAATAATCATAAAGCTAAGGACCCATGTCCATCTCCCAAAGTTGGCTCCTTTGTCGCTCATAATCCGGTCCTGGCGGCGCGTTCAAGTCCGGTTAAACCTCACCATGAAGTCTGGAGCGCGTGGATATAACACAGCCTGGGGAAGAACAGGGAAATAGCGGCCTTTTGGGGGGGGGGGGGGGGGGGGGGGGGGGCACCTAGATATCCCAGGCGAAACTGTCTGGCCAACCTGGCCAAGCATGCATCAGGGCAGGGTCCACTCCTATCAGGGTATGGAGCTAGCCTCTTGAAAAGTTAAAGTTAAAGGAAGAGGAGTATGCAGTGTTTCAACAGTAGGTGTGTATGTGTGTGTGTGTGTGTGTGTGTGTGTGTGCGCACACATGCACGTGTGTGTGTCCCTGACTCCCCACAGTGAGAGGTCACAAAGAGATGTATTTCCTGTGTGGAGGGGAACTCCCAGCGGCGCCACTGATTGCAGCAGCACATTGGTGAGAGGGAGTTCTGCACGCGCTCGTCAGTCTGTTAAAGTGACACGCCTGGGTTAGCCTCAAGCAGGGGGAGAGCCATTTCGGTTCCGTCTTTTTTTTTATCCCCAAAGCGCTCTCTGGCTCTGCTACTCTTGTGTGCACATGTGTGTGTGTTTTGCGGTCTCCCATCGCAGCTTCATTAAGCTTTTATTTTGTCCGCCTTAATTGCGGCCCACTGCGTGGCTGCCAGCAGCTTCTCTCTGGATTCTGACAAAAGCACTACAAAGTGATACGTTTCCTCCAGCCAACAAATAGACAGCGTTTAGGGTACACCCGCTGTGTTCACCCCGCGTTGGCCACAGACGCACGTCCCTCGGGGATTCGGATGTTTGTTTTTTTCTGCTTCCTGGTTTGGGCAGTTCAGTTCTTGTTTCAGCCTTGGGGTTAAATCACTCCTCTAGTGTCTGACCCATGGGCTTATTGCCCAACAGCCCATCTCCTGTTTCTAGGTGAGCGGCGTACAATTACGCTCCCAGGAGAGGAGAGACAATGGTCCATTCAGCTCTGAGCAAACAACACCGTGTCCTTGCACTATTTGGCCAATAGAGGGCGCTGGAATCCCCACAGCAAAGTCACACTCCACTGTACTACGTCAACCCCCTCCCCCTATAAGGCTCTGCTGAGGCATGGCCACATTTACAGCAATACCAAACACCATCACTGTGTCACAAGCTAATCTGTTTGGCCTAGTCTCTATTGTACACAAACTGCACGAGAAGCATGGTATGAGTGCAATGTTCTTGCTGGTAACGTTGGTAATGCTAATGGCTGTATCTTGTTCTTTAGGCACCACTATAATTATGTGTGTAGCTGCAACAGATACGCACACACGCACACACAAACGCGCGCCAGCTTTCAGCTTTTACTGTACTCTATCTTAATGAAACCACTCAATGATACTGGTGATGATTATGATGATAATGATGGTGAAGTGATTGGGGCTAATGATAGCCCTCACAGGCCTTTCTGATGAGCTTACATAGTTGCCATGCTTGCCACACATGGATTGACTTAGCACATTTAGATCCCTCTCCTCTCTTTGGCCCTGCCTAGGAGGCCGTTGTGCGGCGGTTCTTAAGCTATCTACGTGTGTGTTGGTTTGTCTTAGTGTGCGACTGTGTCCGGTGTGTGCACTCTATGCACGCATGCTGCGTGCTCCATCCCTGAACAGGAAGTAGTGAGGTGAGGCCAGGGTCTGTGGGCTAACAGAGACTCTAAGGAGCCTTTGGTATTTGCCAGAGTTACAGCGTCAGCTCCTCAGGGCTTGTTCTCCCTGTCGGTTTGGCGTGGAGCGCTTTGACCATGGTAAAAACATGATAAGGCTTTGAATGATGCAGGGTCAGCACTGGGGGGTGGCTGCCCGGGTTAGAGTCCAGCCAGCCCACAGAAAGCAGGGGCAGGTGGGGGGTTCTCCCACCCTTACAGGCTGGGGCTCCCCGGACCCATAGGAATGGACACTTCCCGCTGCTTGGTTAGTGCCCTGCAAGCAACCAGGAAGTGAATCATGACCGCTGCTACCAGCGGATAATTTTTCCTGACCAGTGGAAAAAGACAGTTGAACATGTGTTGCGGGTGTCTCCATAGTCCTCCATGTTCTCTCCTCTACCTGGGTCTGAGGGAGGCTGGCAGCCCCAGCACCCTGTAGGTTGGAAAGGGGAAAGGAGTCGAGGCACCATCGCTGTCCAGGGGGGTTTGCTGCCCTGAGACCCCCCTCCACCTTGTCCATCACCCCCAGGCCCGGAGAGGAAGTACAGGACAGGAGCAGGGCCTATGCTCTGCTGGCAGCGTGGGGGGTGGGGGTTCCTTCAATGCCACGATTGGCTCGGAAAGTTCCAGAGTGTTCCAGAATGCGCGGTCGGAAAGTCTGAACGGGGAAAAAGATGATGAGTGAGGGGAACAAGACCTTATTGACAGAGTTCACGCACACACACACACACACACATACACACACACACACACACACACACACACACACACACACACACACCCCAAAGACTAACTCGTGTTTAGTGAGTGATATTTGAACATGTCACTCGCTGTCACAGTATAGCATTGGAACATAGGTACATACTTATTTAAAAATATAAGAACAAAGAGCTTTTTGATGCAATGTAGAAGGTTGTCTAAATGGCTTTTCTGATTAAAACCTTAAGTTAAAACTGTCTTGTCTCACTTGTCTTTTCAGGATGGCTCCTACCTGGCTGAGTTCCTCCTGGAGAAGGGTTATGAGGTGAGAGATACACATAGTCCTGACCAGGACACATACTCTGCCTCTCTCCTCGTGGCTTCGCTCTCTCTCTCTCTCTCTCTCACACACACACACACACACACACCCCTTGTTACTGCACACACACAAACACACACCCACACACCCCAATAATCTGATATGCACACTCCCAAAGTCAGCCCCCGCCCTTACTTGAACTTGACACACACACACACACACACACACACACACACACACACACACGCAGACACGCACGCAGACACGCAGGCCGACATTCCCTAGATAAGGTCCATCCAGCGACGCTGAGTGAACTCATAATGTTGAAGTCAGCCTTTGCCTCACACTTTACTGTGACCCCCGTCTGACCCCGGGCCCATTGACCCCTGGCCTTTCACACCAGGGACAGGCCCTTAATGAGGAAATGGCTGTTATCAGACGGCCATGAAAGTGAGGTCACTCTCGCTTCACCTGCTCCCACACTGTGTTTTCAGGCACAGAAAGTCAACATGGCTGCTCCAACCCTGATACAACTGTGTTTAATAAGGTGCTGCTGACTGAACAGGGCTGCATCAGGCTCCTATGGTGTTTTCACACTAACGTCACACACACGGCTATATGTACACACGATGCAAAATGTAAACATAAATAAACACACCCTCTGCCCCAGAGTCGTTAACAGTTGTCATTGGTGTGTGCTGTAAGTGTAAGTGGGACTCTGTCTCCCCTCATCTCCCTCCAGCCAGGCCTCTCCAGAACAGCTCGCGCTGCCTAAGAGACCGCGAACAGGAAGTGCCACCAGGCACACAGGAAGTGGCTCTGCTCCAAGCCAGGGCCTCCGATTGGGGACCGTGAAAAGATGGGGCGTAGAGGCGAGCAGGAAGTGTAGAGTGAATTAAGGAAGTGAGGTCAGGGCACAGCGTCCTCCCAGTAAGGCCCTCTCCCAGATCAGCTCCTGTTATCTCCTCCACACACCACTTCCTCCCCACACCTCCCTATCCAGGACAGATTAAGGGGCGCCCCAGCCATATTGGAAAGAGATTGAAGAGGGAAGAATGTTAATAAAAGTCTTAAGGGATGTTCTGCTAAACAATGCACACACACACACACACACACACACACACACACACACACACACACACACAGTATGTTTACCGAAACACATCCAATGGCAGTGCCACTCTGTTCAGTCATTGTGATTTGCCCCAGGTCCATGGCATCCTGCGCAGGTCCAGCTCCTTCAACACTGGTCGCATTGAGCACCTCTATGGAAACCCCCAGACCCACACTGAAGGAAGTGAGTACAACGCCACACAAGTCATTTCTTTGAAAACGATTTGTGAGCCCAGTTAGTGTGTGTACTTCCAACACATTTTCCCAAAATTTTTTAAACACATTTCAAACCCTAACCCTGTACCATTGACCTGATCGTTTATTGCTGACGATATTGTCTAGATTAACAATCCAACGTTTATTTCTTATTAACTTGGCTCACTCATTTCAGGAGTTGGAGGTGACCGTGGCTGTAAGTTTGACTGCGACTACCTTTATTGCGAGCTGATCTCCGACTTGGGCTAGCTTTACATTGGACTTTGAAGTAGTACTGGAGACAGGGCAGCAATCAGCCCTAGCCAATATGACTCTCTTGTTTCTCGTTTCTTGTGTTTACCGTGGTTTTCTGTTTAAACGGCAAAAAGATTGGCCCCAAAAAAATGAAACTCTTGTGTTTCGATGAAAACCACGTAAACGTCAAAAACCAGACGTCAAAGTAAAGGTGTGTTTTGGTGAAGGGTTCAGTGTCTATTTTGATTAATCTCTCTCACGCTGTTACCTTTCTGAACACTCAGACAGATAGCTGTGATTTTCAACCCAAGGAGTTGAAGTAATGTCTGTCATGGTAAACAAAACCAACAGACCAAATCACATCAATCTCTTTGATTGTGCGCTTCTCATTTGATATACTATGTGACTGCAATACGTTATTTGGTTACAGGTAATAGTAATTGATAATGTCACAATAATAACATCATTATATAAGATTTAGTTGCACAAAAAACTTTCTCCATTTGTGTAATTGACACAAAATTATATTAATGTATTTATTTTTAATATTCACATAAGGCAGAAGGTGCGATGTTTGTTTCATTTCAATTACTTTAGAACACAAAACAAAACATCATAATAGAGGGACTGACCAATAAAATGTTTCAGTAACCTAAAGTGGAACTCGCAGACTGGGTTCCTTTGGGTGATACGGTTGATGGGTTTTTGAACGTGTAGGTGAAAGAAATAAAGGCTCAATCGACACTTAACAAGATCTCTACTCCGATTACAAGAGCACTTAGCATTTCCAGAAGGCGGGCTGGTCATTCTCACTGTTTTGTTTTTCCCTCTTAACCGAGTCAAGTAGATGGTCTTCAGTAGAGGTTGGATCAGGTGTGGGGATGCTTTCGTTTGAGTGCCGGTCATTCGACGGGGGACGTTTTCCAACCCGTGCGTTCTGCACACATCTCATTTGTTTGCGTGCGTGTTTGTCTGCATGCCTCCCTTCCCTCTCAGACATGAAGCTGCACTACGGGGACCTGACTGACAGCACGTGCCTGGTGAAGATCATCAACCAGGTGAAGCCCACCGAGATCTACAACCTGGGAGCCCAGAGTCACGTCAAGGTACCTGACCACGCTGCCATACGCCTCCCCCCCCCCTCCAAGCAATGCAGGTTTTAATGGAACCAGCCACAGTTTGACTTGAGTTGACTGTGCATGTGGGAGAAAACAAAGGCAGGCTGAAAGTATGACTGAGCAGTGAGGCAAGGGTGGCGGGGGGGTGGGGGCGGGAGGCTCATCTGGACAGGATATCGGCGCTGATGGGACAGGAAGTAGCCGTTCGGGGGCCAACTCTGCCTGTATGTGCCACAGTGTCCCCATTGTCTGAAGACTCAGAGCCAATCCCGGGGGATCCAATCGAAACGCCTCCGTCTCCTGCCTCAGCCGACAGAGACTGAACACACACACATACACTCACAAACACTGTAAAGGAAATGTTCAGGTTTTTACAGAAGACAGCCCATTAAAGGAGATGAGAATGCGTGCAAGAATCAAAGTACAATTTTATTAATGAATACAGAGAGCTAGTCTGTACACAGAGAAATTACTACCGTGAGTTCACTCTAGTAAGTTCTGATTTGTTGACAAGGTGGAAACGAGTATATCGGTCTAACTAACTAAACAAATCATCCCTTTGGTCAAGGGGGAACACATGTTACTTGTATTGTACAGTATTGAAAAGGACACGTATGCCAACTCGTTTTGTGATGGCTACGAACAGACAACACCAGCCTTCAGTGTCTCAGAGCGGAAGATGTTATCTTTTTGGTGCTCTGGCCTTCACTCCGAACCTTACCTCACCTCACATCTGATCAACAACTCGACTTGAACATCCGCTAGGATGCCCAAATTTGGCCCTTACAACACATTACTGCGGCCTGTGTTGATTTTGAATCGGACTTTAGCCGAGAGTACAGAGGTCGAGAAGTGCCTGTTCATGCGATGTCATGTGTGGTCTTGGTTCGTAACAAGTATGTTTCACCGACGTTAAATACACGCAGTCATGCCGGGAGACTGCCATGCAAAAGTGTTTGTTCCAAACCCGTATGAGGAGTTTTATCCGTTTCATGGATCAGCAAGACAAATGGTGATTCTCCTCTGTCTCCCCCTTTCCTTTCCACATCCTCTGTGGTCAGAGGAGGCCGTGACTGCTGTCATCCGCCCACGCGGAGGCTCATCGCTGGGCCACACACACACACTCAAGAGACAATAAAAAATCTGTGTGGCGTATTTTTAGTGTTTTCATTATGCGTTTCTTCACCAATAAACCCAGGATATGCGCTGCTACCAGCTGGGCCGAGGGCTTACCGGCAGACGCAGGGACGTTTCCACTCAGTCACGTTCACACACCGACACCCCATTGCTACAGAGGAAAAGATCAGTCACAGGAGCTCCACAGCGTTCCCTTTCTCTCCCAGGCCCTCCCTCTGTCTCGGTTTCAGGCTCCTTCCAAGGATGATTACTCAGAAGTGTGTGTGTGTGTGTGTGTGTGTGTGTGTGTGTGTGTGTGTGTGTGTGTGTGTGTGTGTGTGTGTGTGTGTGTGTGTGTGTGTGTGTGTGTGCGCGTGCGTGCGTGGGTGCTTGTTTCCGCTGCTGAGAGTCAGCGTCGAGAGCAGTACGGGTGTTTTTTATTTTCCTGTCCACAGTGCTGCAGGGGTGGAGTGTTCAGGGAGCAGCCAACGGACACCAGAGGCCTGGGGAAACAGCAACGCCCTCAGAGAGACTAGCCCCAAGCACACTGAATAGGGTCACATTATCGTTTCACCATGGCTCGCTTCTCTCCTGTCACTGTTGCAGTCAGGGAACTTTTTAGTGAAACGGTATGTTCCCTATAGCCTACGCTACCACTGTAGGACATTTTATTGTTCTTGTCAACAGTCAGGCCATGAAGTATTTATACATTTAACTGGAAACTACCCTTTTTAACAATGCATGAGTGGTGTGAGTATATATGCCTACGGCAGGCTAAAAAGGCAGCGATAAAGTGTGTAAACACTGTCTGATTGTCCCAAAGAGGCGGTTATTAAAAGCCATCAGAAGCCTCTCTCTCTCTCTCTCTCTCTCTCTCTCTCTCTCTCTCTCTCTCTCTCTCTCTCTCTCTCTCTCTCTCTCTCTCTCTCTCTCTCTCTCTCTACCTGTCACACAACACAGACACTCGGACACAGACACTGTGACATGGAAACTGGCTGGGCTCAATGGAGGACCTGAATTATTAAAGCCGTCTCCCATGGCGGGGTAAAGGACAGGTGGGAGGCTGACGGTAAGCGCGACAGAGTCGAGATGGAGAATGTACAGAGGCGAGGGAGCAGGACACAGAGAAGAGGGGGTACACTGTGTCGGAGAGAAGAGGGGGTAGACTGTCGGAGAGAAGAGGGGGTAGACTGTCTGAGAGAAGAGGGGGTAGACTGTCGGAGAGAAGAGGGGGTAGACTGTCGGAGAGAAGAGGGGGTAGACTGTCGGAGAGAAGAGGGGGTAGACTGTCGGAGAGGGAGAGGGACACAGAAGAGGAGGTAGACTGTTGGTGAGGAAGATGGACACAGAGAAGAGGGGGTGGACAGAGCAGAGGGGGTAGACTGTCGGAGAGGGAGATGGACAGAGCAGAGGGGGTAGACTGTGTCGGAAAGCAGAGGGGGTAGACTGTGTCGGAAAGCAGAGGGGGTAGACTGTGTCGGAAAGCAGAGGGGGTAGACCGTGTCGGAAAGCAGAGGGGGTAGACCATGTCGGAAAGCAGAGGGGGTAGACTGTGTCGGAAAGCAGAGGGGGTAGACTGTGTCGGAAAGCAGAGGGGGTAGACTGTGTCGGTGAGTGGCTTCCCTCTCCGTTTAGTGTGGGTGTGTATGAGTCAGTCGGGGCAGAGCCATGTGTTCTGCTCTGAGACGGGGGGTTCATACTCCACCTAAGGGCCAGGCCCCCACCGTCCCCCTCCCCAACCCTTCCTTCTCCCATCAGCCTTCGTCTTCCGGCGTCTTCATCCCCCGTTTCCTGTCCTCTTTGATCCCTGGTTCCCGTCCCACGTCTGCCCCTTTGGCAGCTCCCACAGGGCGAGTGTTGTACTGTGAGTCGACTGTTCCTACTAAGCTGTAGGATTAGTTCTTAGTGTGTGTGTGTGTGTGTGTGTGTGTAGGGATCCTGCAGTCTATGCTTACGGTAATATTGACAGTAGGTGGTGTTTGTCCTGGTATTTGTGGAATACAATAACATATGAAAGCGGGCGTAGGGAGAGGACGTCAGACGATGTCTGCTCGTTCTGCTTTCTCTTCAGATAAAGGTCATTTGTGGCAGGTATTCAATGGTACGGTTCCAAGCCCTGTCCTGGTTCCTTGTGCAACTGTGGAGTCAGCTTCGGTGAGATGTGGAATCCTGCCCCCCTGATGCAGGCCAGTGGAAAAAAAAGCTCTGCTGAGTCCCCCCCCCCCAAGATCAGCTAGGGAACGTGCCCCGAGGCGTCCCGTGTGATGGTTCAGGCTCCCTCAGAGATACGGACAGATCACTTTGCTGTGAGTGATGAGTGGGCTCTCCTTAACAGCCCATTGGCTAGGTTTACCCGCTCTTGATTGGTGTTTACTTTACCGCCATCCAATCAGGCCTCGGTAGCACGCTCGCAGGGCCGTGTGTGTATCGCGCCGCTTTGAATACTTCTCCGGAATCACATTAGCACATTCCCCAGTGAAGTGTGTGTTTTCCGTCTCCAGTAACTGTTTCTGTGTGTGTGTGTGTGTGTGTGTGTGTGTGTGTGTGTGTGTGTGTGTGTGTGTGTGTGTGTGTGTGTGTGTGTGTGTGTGTGTGTGTGTGTGTGTGTGTGTGTGTGTGTGTGCGCGCGCGCGCATATTTTACAGACGTGAAATCTTCATCATGCCTAATGAAAAGCCCCCCCCCCTTATCCACGTCCCCCTCGTATTGATTGAGCATACACTTCCGTGTGTGGGTTTTGCGTTGGTGGCCTGGTGTGGTGCCCACCCCCGCTCCCTGGGCAGATCAACTCCTGGGGCTTGTTTTGAAAGGTTACAGTTTCATAGAACTCAGGGCTGGATAAGAGGAGGCCGATGCTGAACTGCTGTGTTAAGAATGGCTCGCTCTGTGCCAACACTAACAAGGCTGCTCGTTTCCTGGTCCGGAGTTGGTGAGGAAGATGTTTTGTGGCACTACACTGTTCTGTGTGGTTGGGCTAATTTGCTATGCTCCAGATCCAACAGGAATACATTTTTGCCGTTGCAATCTTGCACAACGTTAGGCATGACCAGTTTTGCATATCTGCCATTTGAAAGGATGGCTGGTGTGAATGAAAGAAACTTGAATATGTAAAAATATACTGTCAAGTACAAGTCCTTTGTTCCAAAAATCAAGATTGAAAACCTTTTTATTTAAATATTTGATGTTTTAGTAAATAAATTAAATTAAATTAAATTAAAAATAATAGTTGATGTTCTAAAAAACGATTTCTGTTGACTAAACCCCGAATAGGGCCATATTTATCATCTAACCTACACATAAACATGTAGTTTTATTTATTATTCAATCAAGAGTTTTACATTTTAACTACACGATGAAGTTATGGCAAACAGAAAAGTGGAGTTTCATCTCTGGCAAATAGATGGCAGCAGTGAGCCACTGGGACTAAATCCCTTGACACTTGCAATAAGCACTGTAGCGTCTGCATGCAGATATATATCTAAATCTGTCTACACATCTATTTTTTGTATCCATAAATAGATGTGTATATACATTGCTTTGTTTGGGCTGAATTCATACTTATTAAGTGGCCTCGAAAGTTTACTGTCTTGCCATCTTTGTACTCATCCAGTGATGAATTGAGAGTACACTGGGCTGACCAGTCAATGCCTGCTTTTCTCTGCCGGGCAGAGTAGAAGAGGAGAGAGAGGGAAGGGAAGTAAAAAAAATAATAATACATAATAAGACAGGAAAGGTGGATAAACGTCTTACACGGCCTTCCATTTGATTCTTTCAGTGCAAGTGGTGGAGTACGGCATGTCTGAATGTTTTGCTAACCAACGTGTCAGCATTCTCTCTCTCTTAACCCCCCGTCCCCCACCCCCACCCATAATGTTTCTTCTCTCTCCCCTGCTTCACTCCCTGAGGAGCAATTTTCGATAACCTAGCGTGCTAGCATAGCCTGCCAATGTGGGAGACCCAACGCGCTTGTGCATGATCAGTGCAGTAGGCCCAATGTTTATACAGTGCAAGGGACACTCTCAAAGTTTCTAAATGGTCAGATTTTCAGCTGAACGATTGCGCGTGGCTCCAGTGTGGAGATTTAGCTTGACACCTATGGTTGTAGACGAAAACAAATAATAGCCGCAATGTTCTCTAATCCAAAAGTGTTTGCACAACGAACACCCCAAACAAAATTCTGTTGACCCAGAGATTAGACGCACAATGTTTGCACAGACCTTACAACTTGTGTACAGGGGGGTTAAAGATTATGCACCCGCTCGCTCACTTTCTCTGTGTAGACACAGCAAGACAAAGCGTTAAGGCCTGAATGATTTATATGGACTGATAGGTGGCCAAACAAAAAAGGATATTATTCTGACAAATTGCTTTCAAGGAATATGCATAAAGCGATCAAGACGTGGTGATTTCACCAGCCTAGTCATCAGCCCATGGTTCATGCACACACGCAGTGAAGCAACGTAGGCCATATTAATTGTTCTGTAAGTGACACAATCTCATTTCTCACTGTATAAACTGTTGCTAATCTGTGTCGAGACAAAAACGATGTTTGCTCTCTCTCTCTCTCTCTCTCTCTCTCTCTCTCTCTCTCTCTCTCTCTCTCTCTCTCTCTCTCTCTCTCTCTCTCTCTCTCTCTCTCTCTCTCTCTCTCTCTCTCTCTCTCTCGAGCTGCACACGCCTGCGTGGAAGTAACAATGCGCACCATGGCTTCCTCTGCAGAGCGTCCATAATGACTTGTTGTTGTAATTCTGCCGTTTGTTTTGAGTTTTCCTTCCGAGTGTGGGCTGCGGCTGGATCCTGATAATGCCACGTAGACCATGAGCCAATGAACTAGCTCGCTCAAAGGGACCGTGGGTAGACCTCAGGCTAAGATGAACGGCCAGGCTTCAGTGGCCTCCAGTGAAAAGTGCACTCATGTGTGCATCATTTCTAAGTCCACCGATCATTTTCAGAATTTCATAATCTCTCTTGGAAATGCTTTGCCTTTTCCTTTTAGGCCTGCTGAGCTTGTAGGGTTAGTGTTTGTGCGTAGGAGCACACAAGTATTGTTGGATAATCTTACAAGCATTTGTTGTAACGAGCAATGATCTCACCGCTTTGGATCCAAATGGTTTGTGGATCAGTGGACAATTATTGTCTAGTAATAATAATATAATAAATAATATAATAAAGAAGCAAACGGGTAAAAAACAACAGCAAGGGCTGATGACTGATGAGAGGTCTATATGAGGATAATTGTTTTAGCCAGGGTCTTTTGTCAGCTTAATGAAAGTGTTGTTTTAAACCATGGGAATTTTCCCTCTGCTGTGTGATTGTGTGTGTGTGTGATTGTGTGATTGTGTGTGTGTGTGTGTGTGTGTGTGTGTGTGTGTGTGTGTGTTGCAATGGAAACACTAAATCTTGCTGTCATACCTGTTGGCAAGGGTTGGGCCAGGGGTTTTATTCAAATCTAACCCCATCTTAAAACACACACACACACACACGTGTGCGCGCGCGCACACACACACAGCATACCATGCACACATCAACAGGAAGATAACCACCCATGTAGTAAATCATTATGCAGCATACAACCTATCCCTGGTAAATGTCACCTGCGTTCCTCTGGTTTTCTTCACCCATCCCTCTCTTCAATGTTGTTGGAGGCCGACAGCTGCATACGTGGACGGGGGTGCGACCCACATAGGCACGGCCTGGAATGCCTTGACGGGCTGGGTGGGAGTGGCCTGGCCTGGCCTAGGTTGGCTCGGGATGGCACTGCCAGCGGCCGGCTGTGAGGGGAAGGAGCTGTCACTCGCCTTTGTCTCGCTCTGTCCCTCTTTGTCTGCGTCCCTCTGTCCCCCCCCCCCCCCCCCCCCCCCCCCCCCCCACGTTTGTCAAACAGGCTCGCGCGGTTTCACCCTCACCGAGCGCCGTCAAAAGAGCCGTTCCCCTGTCCTCGTAAACAGCCAGCGGAAACGATGGAGTCGGAGGACGCCTTTTTTTTTCCCGTCCTTGGCGGGGGGTTGTCGACGGACACCCGTAGACCACTCCCCTGCCCGGGGCCAGCCTCGCCATCCAGCCTGAAGTCATCCGTCTAGTGCCATCTTGTGTCCTGTTCAGAGTCAGGGTTGTTATTTACGGCAGTGTTGCACTGTAGAGACACTGCTGTTTTGATGAACTTGGCAATTAGAGAGGCTGTGACTGGAGTAGATGGAAACGATAAGCGGTTCTCTTTCTGTTTTCATTTAAACGGGAATGCCAGTGTCAACGAGATTAATGTGTTTCCAGGCTCGGCGAAGCCATCCATCACCAGCCGTCGTGTGGGTAGGGATAGGCTGGATCTAGGGCACCACGCTTTTCTTAGCCGTTGTGTGGGTAGGGATAGGCCGGTTGCAGGGCACCGTGCTTTTCATTTGTCAACCTTAGACGTCGCGTGGGTAGCAGGGCGGCCAACCTGACTGACAGCAGGTCATGGGGGATGAGTGACGGCGCTCCACCGTTGATTTCCGTGCGTCACGCACGCCTGCAGTCTTTTGTGGCTTCTACTCCGGTGTTTCCCGAACACGGAAGGGTTTCGGTAATTGTTTCTTCATGGGGTGATGTTTTTAAACGGATCGATGTTTTCCCGTGTCCTTATGGAGAATAGGCTGGATACAGGGCACCAGTCTTAGTCAGCCTTCGACGGTCTGGAGCAGCAGAACAGGGAGCCTAGGAAGGGGGTTTGGAGGTAGAAATATTGGAGTTGTTTTCTTAAGCGCAAACACATGGCAGGTCCCCTCCGAGGCCCGTTCAAGGCTTTTAAAAGGGCCCTCTTAGTGGATAGGGCGTCTCCGACACATGCCTTGACTGCAGTAGGTGACCCTGAGGTGGTGTGTGTGAGTTTGTGTGTGTGATGGTGTAAGATGGGGTGGTGTGTGTGTGTGTGTGTGTGTGTGTAACAGAGAACAGAGCACGATTAGTCAGGATATAATCTCTCCTGTCGGTCTCTGTGTGCAGCGTAGACCCACTGCAAAGCAAACACCCTCTGTTTACTTTACGCGCTTTTCTCTGACACACACACACACATGTTCGCTGATGCACACGTCGTACACACACACACACACCCACACATAAATCGATTGCCGAGTGTTGGACTAGAACGTGACCCTGAGAAAGCTGTGTGTGTGTGTTTATGTGTATGTGTTTATGTGTGCGTGTGCGTGTGCGTGCGTGCGTGTGTGTGTGTGTGTGTGTGCGTTCATCTGTCCCGCTGCTGTAGGTTAGCCCATCACATACACAGGGTGTGGGCTGAGTGGTAAAGGATGAGGACCGTGGTTGTGACGTTCCCAAACGCTCCGCCAACATTCCATCCCCCAATTATGGGGATAACTAGGGGGAAAAGCCATAGATACACAAACTCTGGTCTGGAGCATACACACATGTCCGCTAACTGGCCAGGAGAGATCGCCAACACACACACACACTAACACATACACCGTCCCTAGGGTTTGACATGAGGTAAAACTGTCTTGCGTCTTGACACCACACACACACACACACACACACACACACACACACACACGCCCACACACATACTGTCCCTAGGGTTTGACGTGAGGTAAAACTGTCTTGCATCTTGACTAAAGGCTAAGCTTGGTATTTATTTACCCACATCAGCTCCCTCCCAGTAAACAACAACAACAACATTATTTGTCTGTGGTGAAGCGTATTAGAGTAATACTAAGCCTTTATGAATGGTTGTCATGACATTAAGCTGAGTTGCTGATGTCGGCATGTGGAGCCGTCCTTTCCTGAACAGCACGCTGTTACCTCAGGGACCTTATCAGGAACCGCTCCACTATCAATACCCAATGTTGTAAGTATGTGTACACACAAACAGTGACTTGAGCTCAGATGATACAGACACACACACACAGACACACACACACACACGCACACACACACACATTTTTGCTGAGGCACACAGACCCACAGCAGGTCAGTCAGAACTTGTCGCCAACATCATGAATCCATGCACCCAACCTGTCTTGTGTCAACAGGCCAAGCTGGTGGAGTTGGCGTAACCGTGGGGGGGCTAATGTTTTCTTGGCACGCGTTAGGCCTGTTAATACCAACCAATCATCGCTTGAATGCCACAGCCTATTTGAGTATTGTTGCCGACCATGTGCTTCCCTTCATGGCCACAATTGACCCACCTTCGAATGGCTACTTCCCGCAGGATAACACAGCATGTCACAGAGCAAAAGTCGTCTCCAACTGGTCTCAAGGCTTCGGTGGCCTTCCCAGTCATCGGATCTGAATCCGATAGAACACCTTTGGGATGTGGAACAACAGGAGTTTCACGTCCTCACCTAGAGATTGTCCTACGTACTCTCTAACTTTGGGGAACGTGGCTGAGCTCTTTAGATGATGCAAGAACTACAGAGTCGGGGTTGAACTTTTGAGGTTTGACGTTGAGAATTTTCTTGTGTGCTGCACTCTTTCAGCAAAACAGACCCATACTTTTCTGTTGATTAGCTCATTCAAAAGCCACTTGGTTCAAACAATGGTTACTCTGTGTGTGTGTGTGTGTGTGTGTGTGTGTGTGTGTGTGTGTGTGTGTGTGTGTGTGTGTGTGTGTGTGTGTCTGTGTGTGTCTGTGTCTGTGTGTGTGTGTGTGTGTGCACGCACGCTGGAGGAGCCTGAGGTGTCTGACAGGAGCGGCAGTGTGCCGAGTGCCGTGAGGTGATGGCTGATAGCTGAGCCTCTTTTGTCTGCTGCTCAGAAGTGTGTTTTGACTTGCACTCTGAGGCTTCTCATCTCCCTCTACCAGATAGCGCGCATGTAGGATGGTCTGTGTACGTGAAGAAATACAGAGCGAGAGAGCTGCAGTTAGAGAGTGGTCCGAAGGTGGGAATGGGGGTTAACAAAGAGAGAGACGGGGGGACAGATAGAGAGAGAAACGGAGAGAGCGTGGCTCAGCCGCAGATGTTTCTGTCTCCACAGCCCTCAGTGACATGTCCTCACCCCTGTGTATGTAGCACGGCTCCCATGTTTGAGAGACATGGAGGCATTACCAGAGGGTCAGTCAGCACCTCTCTGCCCCTGGGACCCTCACCACACACACAAACACACACACACACACACAGCACAGCTCTCCATTGTTCCAGGCCTGTTGATACAGCAAGGTTTTCTTCTATTTCCCTTTATGGCCTTGTGGGCTAAGTAAAAAAATATGGCCCATCGTAACCACATGTGAACTCCTAGCGCTACTGGCCCTTTCTTAAATCGACTTCTGGATTTAAGTTCTGGAACAGACCAGGAGTTGCGGTGGTAGACCAGCATGTGTTCGATCTTGTTATCGTCCTCTCCTGAGGTAGGGAGTGGTGTTACTGCACCTGTTTCTGTAGTATGTTGACATACTCAAATCTAAAGTAGTCCTTGTGAGAAGATCCAGGTGAAAGTTAGTTAGTTTCTGACTCACCTTCACTCCCAATCAAATACCGGCTCCCTCTTTCAGACAAACAGGTGGAAAAACAGTAGACCCACTGGGGATTTTACGTTTTGATATCTTTTTTGAGTTTTTTTTTTTTTATATTTTTTGAAATAAATATTCACTTCTACGCACAATCAAATATTGTTTATAATGTGGATTGGTAAATGTCAAGTAGTGTGAAGTACACAAGTCTACATAAAGAACTATACTTATAGGTAATTTTAAATAATAAATGTTGTGTTTATTTAAAACCCTTTTATTAGTAACAAGTAATCGCAGAGCTTGCCAATCTTATGTCTTTGAGCTGAAAGGCCTTTTGTGCAGGTGTCATGTTATTGAAGCTGTCATGATTGTCTCTCATGAAACCAGTTATTTCCCTTTGGCACTTTGCATTGTATGGGATGTCTGTTATCAGTCAGAGAGAATCAGCTCATGCTGGAGTTCTGCCAAAATGTTCGATGATACCCCAGTATCCACAGGCTTGGTTACAGATCAGCCTCCCTAGGGAAGGTGACGATGTCCGTTATAAGTCTGAAGAGCATACACTTCCAATGGTAACCTACCTATGTACGACACAACATTACTGGCAACATCTAAACCCCCCAACAGCTTTTTTTTGAAGTTTTGAGTACATCGTTTTATTGCCAAGACACAAAGGAGAACGGGGCATACTTGGTTGTCACACTCCACATTTATTCTTGTACTTTGAATGTGAAGGCCGTGACGACATATTGGCATGTGACATGTGACATGTCACATTTCATCTGAACGAGTGCGTCGGTCACTCTTCCGAACGTCACCGAGATCCGAGAGACCCCGTCCAGCCGCGAGAAACCATCGCGCCTTTCGAACCGACGGCTGGAGGCGCGGGGCTCATCTGGCACGGCTGATCTGGCTTTGTCACAGCGGTGTCATCGTGGTCTGTTGTTGTTTTCTCGCCGTCGCTAAGCTGCGCTGGGAGAGTTGTCACAGACACTACAGCAGCTCTCAGCTCTCTCTCCGGCTGTGTTGACACGTGCTGTCAGATACGGCCGTGATCTGTGTCGGATCCGTGATGAGCAGCCTTCCCGAGAATTCCTCCAGAAGGCGCTACCGTTTGGGTCGTGTTGCTCCTTTGTACACCTTGAGTGGGTCACCCGTTTGACTGCCCCGGCTTTGGCAAAGCCTGCTTTGCTCCTGGCTGAACTCAAAATACCTATTCAAATGTACGCACGGCTATCTGCTACTATTCAATGAATACAGTTCCGTTGTGTTGCTACAAAGCGAGCACTGTGGTTCTCATGCCTGGCCCGGGGTGAACAGAAAACGGCACGTAGGAAGCTGGTGAAAACGTGGCAGCTCCCTGTGCCCATTTGATCTCCCCGCCCGTCACAGAGGGAGCAGGCAGTGCATTTTGAATATGCAAACATGCAGATGGCGTCTAAGGTATCGTTGCGGAGGAAGAGATGTTGTTTTTCTAAGGGTTGGACCGGGAGGGTTTCACTGGGATTCTGCGCCGGTATCCGCTCCCAGCCGGTAAGGAGAGATGGGCCAGACGGGCGGAGGCGAAGGCGCGGAGGAGGAAGCGGTAGTCCGAGAGGACAGGCTCTGATCCCCCGTTTGGGGTAACGGAGGTGATAGGGGGGAAGAGAGACAGAAAACCCACTGACAAGATGGGGGAAGGGTGTGTGTGTGTGTGTGTGTGTGTGTGTGTCTGTGTGTGTGTGTGTGTATGTATATGTGTGTGTGTGTGCGCGTGCGCGTACATGTGAGTGCGCGTACATGTGAGTGCGCGTGTGTGTGCGCGTGTTTACTCTGTGCGGGCGTGTGTGTGCCCGGAGCATCCAGCTGCGGAGCCAACGGTCCCTTTGGCCCAAACATATTGTGCGGGGGATCGTGGGATAGTTGGGAAGGACGGACCCACTCCTCTCCCCTGTTCTCCGATGCAGGACCCCCCGTAATCACACCGCGGCATCCTGGCCCGCGAGCCCCTGACTTAGGACTCCCCACATCAACCGTATTGCCCGTCTCACGCACCACCAATCAATGTGGGACTTCAATGGGGCTTTCATTGTGCTTGCCTTCCCCTAATGACTTGTTAGTCTGGGATAAGTAGCAGTGGTTCTGCCATGACTCTCGGCTAAACAAGCGTGTTTCTCTCAGCAGCCTCCCTAGGAGTACAACGGCGGGCCAGGGCTTGGGTTTCACTTGTTTAGTCCGGCTCTTCCTGGCAACGTTCCTGTTCCATGTTTCCTTGACATGTGCCTCTTCCTCTGCGGAGGGACATAAAGCAGGGGAGGGGTGCGGGAACGCCACTCGGGAAGGGAAGTCTTTCTATTGATATGGGAAACTCCTCCAAACCCCCCCTCCACCCCCCCCCCCCCCCCAACACACGCACACACACCCATTCCCAGTGATAGCCGTCCTTCAAAGACGGGCATGCCTCGTGCTTTCCGACGCCTTCCAACCCGGCGCTCCGACCCCCCCCCACCCCGCTCCCCTCCACTCCCGCCCTGGTGAGAGAGCCGGGCGGAGCCGCGCTGGATGCTAACCCGGCCGATTGTCTTCCCCTAACCTTTGGGGTGTGTGTGCTTTTTGGGTTCTGGTCCGTGACCGGAACATGATAACTTATGGCACACGGACTGTCCAACAATGGATGAAAGAGAAGGCAGAGCAGGGGCCTAAGCTGTCCGTTTCCAAAGGCAGTAGACACAGGCTGATGGAGGGGAATGGGGAGGTGATGTTGTGCTCTGCTTGTTAGAGTCCTGCTCTCCTGTCTCCCAGCTGTCTCCAGTCCCCATAATGGAGACGGATGAGAAAGAATGAAAGCTCATTAGGACCCAGACTGTGAAACACGGCACTCCCATCAAACAAGCCTCGATAGGGCCGACCCAGCACGGCCAGGTTAGCATCTCCACATCTCCAAGATTAATGAGCCATATTAATGAGCGCGATAAGGCGTGTGTGTGAGCTTTTTAACATCCCACGGCTTAGCTTTAACATCCCCCTCCGGTCTGTTGATACGTGGACATGTTGGTTCCTTCAGACCTGTCTTGGGATAGTCCAGAGTGTGTGTGCGTGCGTTTGTGGGTGTGTTTGCCAGAATGGGAACTTGAAGAAAGGTGATTGATCAAGTTAACTATCCTACTCCGCTCTGCATACTTTTGAATGAAGGTGATTGATCATGTTAACTATCCTACTCAGCTCTGTTTTCATAAGAGTGCTGTGGACCTGGCCTGAGTTCATATGAGAGTATGTGCCAACACTGATTAATGAACATGCATGAGGGCCAGACATTTCTGAAGATTACCATACAGTAATAGTTTAGCAACACAAATGAATAAGTGGGACATTAACATGGTAACTGTCCTTTTTGTATAAATAGCTTAGTTCTTCGTGTAGGAGTTTCAAAGAAAGTGGAGTGTCCAAGGGAGTTTAAAGATGTAGAAACAAAGTGTTGGTAGTGTGTGTGTGTGTGTGTGTGTGGGGGGGGGGCAGATAGTGGAAGAGAGGGAGGAAGGCACCGATAAGACAAAGTTAATGATTCTAATCTAGAGCAGATGAAAGACATTCTCCTGAACACAGCCTAACAGACCTGACTTAGTACTTGGGTCACCTGAGAAACTGTTGCCATGGAAACCCATACACCCACTGGTTGAATGCTGTGATGTCAGGGTGGGATCCCGAGTTTCTGTTGTGTACACTGTCATCCTTACCATGGCAACCGTGATCACCTCTTACAATGCTCCATCTCTTTTTCTATCCTTTCTTTCTGCTCCACACCTACACTCTCAGTTCCAGTTAAGTCATGTTCCTCCATTTACACCCGCACGTACGCACGCATGCACACACGCACACACACACGCGCACACACACACACACACACACACACACACACACACACACACACACACACACACACACACACACACACACACACACACGCACACACACTCACACACTTTATAGGGTTCACAGGTTCTCAGTAGAAACACCTTCACTGCCTCTCAGACAGTTTTTTATTGACAGACAAGAAGGTATTTATTACCAAATAGACACCACACAACTGCAATATCCTGGGTGTCATTAAAGCACACTTACACACACATACACACACACACACACAGACACACACACACACTCACACACTCACTCACAGCTGGTGTGTGTCCACCCAGGGGGTTGGCTGTGAGGCTGAAATAGGCTAGCTTGTGTAAATGAGGCGTATCCTATGGAGCTTCAATGTCCTGGCCTGGTTTGGTCACCAGACACTGGGACAGCTACCAGATTGACCAAGGTTTGTGTGTGTGTGTGTGTGTGTGTGTGTGTGTGTGTGTGTGTGTGTGTGTGTGTGTGTGTGTAAGTATGTTCATGCTCTCGTGGCTGACAGCTGTGTGTGTGTGTGTGTGTGTGTGTGTGTGTGTGTGTGTGTTCATGCTCTAGCGGCTGACAGCGGTGTGTGTGTGTGTGTGTAACCATAGAGAGGTAGCACCTGCAGGGGCGGTAGTCTCTGGCCTTCACTCCTTTTTTAAAGATCCTGTGAGCAGCAGCAGGGCCAGGAGAGGGGCTGGTACCTCTGCTCACAAGAGCAGCATTCATCAGGAGAGGAACACCGGGGGTCTGTAGGGAGGGGGGCGCACCGCTCAAGTGGGGTCTGCGGGAACGAGAGGGAAGGAGGCACGGAAGAGGAAGAGGAAGATGAGGAAGAGGAGGAGGGGGTTTGGTTTGTTTCAACCCTCCTAATCAGAGCTGGGAGCTGATTTTTGCCAAATGGCTGAACGGCAGCAGCTGTAAAGAGAGGGGGGGGGGTGGGGGGTGGGGGGGGGGGGGGGGGGGGGGGGTGGATAGAGGAGGCCAGCGTTAAGGAGGTCAGTTTGGTCCCAGCAGGGGGGGGTCTCTCCTCACCTCTCCTCTCCCCCCTGCGTCTTTGAAGTCATCTGGTCCTGCTGTTCTACAGCTGATAAAGAGTGCGAGAACAACTTTGAGGCAGTTTAAGGAGGAGGACAGGAAAGCAGGGGGGGGTGGACGGAGAGAAGGAACAGAAATGGAGGAGGGGGTTGGACGTATGCCAGTGTTGAGAGATCAAATCCCTTGATTGGATCCTATATTTGACCTTGTTTGGTAGACATGTCCATGGTGTGCCACCTACCATACCTACCCCCACCTACCATACCTACCCCCCACCTACCACACCTACCATACCTACCCCCCACCTACCATACCTACCCCCACCTACCATACCAAACCCCCACCTACCACACCTACCATACCTACCCCCACCTACCACACCTACCCCCCCACCGTACCTGACCCCTACCATGCCTACCCCCACCTACCACACCTACCCCACCTACCATACCTACCATACCTACCCCACCTACCATACCTACCCCACCTCCCATACCTACCCCATCTACCCCACCTACCATACCTACCATACCTACCCCACCTACCATACCTACCATACATGTGTCTGTGAGTGCTTGAACCGTGTCGGGGACTGTTTGTATGAGCATGCCCAACCAGGCCGACTCAGATGAGGATGAGATAAATATCTCCCCTTGCTGTTGGAGTGAGAGGTTGTGCGTGCGTGTGTGTGCATGTGCGCGTGTGTTTGTGTGTGTGCACGCGTGTATGTATGCATGTATGCGTGTGTGTGTGTGTGTGTGTGTGTGTGATGGCTAAACCCAGCCCCCGGGGCCCGACCACAGCCCACTGTAAGGCGGATTGTTGCCATGTTTACACACATGTTTATGTTTGAGGCAACGGTGATTGACAGGCAGCAAGTGTCTTCAGGCTAGAGAGGGTGACGGAGGGAGGGAGAGGTGCTCTCCTCTCACTTATTGACTTTTCCAGGGAGTTCCCCCTTGAGGAGGGATTTTGATCTACCGTAGCTCTGAAGGAACGTCCTCTACTCCTCAATACCTCCATGCTCACCTCCTTTTTACCAGCTCTAGTCCCAACACCGTTTCAGGCTTCTTTGGTTTACCCAAACAAACCTAGAGTTTGACGTTTGAGCGCAAGAACTTAAAAAAAATATACAATAAAAATTTTTTTTTTTAAATCTCCCATGTCACCCCAAACAGGGTGATGAGAAGGGTGTGGGAAAGCAGCTATTGTGCAGGGACGGTTATCCAGGGAGGTCACGGATCAGTGTCTTCCTTTGGATCCCCTCTGATTGGATGGGCCCGGGGGCATTCCTCACATTCCCTGCAAGTCGGAGCTCCCAGCGCGGGCGCAGGGGGGAGTGGCGTGATCGACCGTGCCCCCCCCCCTCCTCCTCCCCCCCGCCGCATATCGATACTTGTCACTCTCATCTGGCAGCAAGGAGGGATTGTGAAGAGAGAGAAAGAGGGAGAGAAAGAGAGAGAGAGAGAGAGAGAAAAAAAAGGACGAAGTGCTGGGAGGCAGAAGGGGACTTTCCAGACTGTGTTCCATAAATCCCGTGTTTGACAGCTGATGTCCCCAGGTCTCAGTCGGCCTTCACGGGCAGACGCTTGCATAACACAGCCCCTGCTGCCGACCTCCACATGCGGCCCTCTCCCTCTCCATCCATCCCTCGCTCCCCAGAGTTTGACAGGGTTTGTTTATCACCATAGTTGAAGCAGACAGTGCCATAACCCAACAAAAATCCCCTTTTTCTATCTCTCTTTCCCCCTCTCACTCTGTATATATATACAGTACTGTGCAACAGTTTTAGGCAGATGTGAAAAAATGCTGGCAACAATTTGAGAAAGAGTGGTCATGATTTGATTTAGATTGTTCATTCACTTTGCATTTAGTTCATTGATAAAAACAAACTATTTACACTTCGATTTTTGAAAGCATTCTTACTTTACACACCTGCCTAAAACCTTTGCACAATATCTATATCTCTCACTCACTCACTCACTCACTCACTCACTCTCACACTCTCACACTCACTCTCCCACACACACACAATACAAAAGACGTCACCAGTGAGAGTATAGTGATGGAAAAATGTGCGGTGCTGTTGGTTAAGTCCTCTTCATCGGTGCCAAATCTGCTGTATGTCAACCGTATCCAGAACAGCCCCGACTAGTCTCTCTCTAATTATCTGAGGACGTTCACAGCACAATACGTTGAAAATACAGCTTGCTATTTTTAGCCTTTGTTGTCAGCACCTGATCAGAAGGGCTTGCGACCTATGCTGGTTTTGCTTTCTATGGCTGCAGTTCAAAAAAGTATTGTGTGTGTGTGTGTGTGTGTGTGTGTGTGTGTGCGTGCGTGCGTGTGTGTGTGTGTACGTGTGTACGTGTACGCATATGTGTGTGTGTGCGCGCGCATGTGTGTGATACCTGGTTTGAGATGTGGAATGCTACCGCTCGGTTCATTCGTCACAGCACAGCAAACCCTGACAACGTAACCGTGTCTAGCGCTGTTTGGCGAGGCGGCTGTAGCCATGTATGCTGTTGCATAATAACAGTCAAAAAAAAAAGAGGAATGTTTGTATGTCCTAAAATCGGTTCGAATTGTCCTCCTTTTCTGTTGCTATCTCTTGGTTCTTTGTCAAAGAGGCGTGTAGGCCTTGTAATGACGGGCTGTCTTATGTGCTGACGTAGAGAAATCTCTCTGCCAGACACGTCGGGCTGTGTTTTCCCAGCACTTGAGACCGTCTAGTCGGAGCAGATGAGAGCAGGGTGATGGATCGGTTTGACCGGCGCCGGGTTGCCAGGTTGGGTTCAATCCTCCCGCACCTCCTCCAGTGGGGAGAATTCCGTCTGCTTATCTTTGTCCTGAGAAACGCCGCCCTAATTTCAGCTTGCGGTTAATGTGATGAGTAAAGGTGTGATTGAAAATGGCGGGGGCCTCTCTGCCCCCGGGAGGCCTTGGCGATAGCTTTAATTGGCTGGTTGCTGTCGGATTGAACCTGCGCGAGTTTCAAGGTTTGGTAAGGTAGTCGATTCCAGGGATTTGTGTGCTTGCACTAGTTTTCCACTTTGATTTATAGTCGATCTCACATCAGTTGGCTGGTTGGCCAGAGATGCGTGGGACTAGTTTGACTGTTAGGTGTCTGAGAAGGTCTCCGTTGCTCAGGTAGACGTTTGGGGGCCGTGAACAAAAGGTCCTTTTTTTGCTGCTGCCTTGAAAGCACTTGTCATGGTGCGTTTGCTTCTTTTTTATTTTAGGCCAGGTCAACCTATAATATTTCCTGGTCTGCTATGTGGCAAGGGAATTTAAACAGTAGGGCCATGAAGGCATGTAGAAAGAAGGCATCAAATTAAAAAGATATTTCATATTTATGCACATGTCAAAGCGCGCGCGCACATACACACACACACACACACACACACTTTACACAGTGCAGACTAGATTCCGGTGTGAGTAGAACTGTAATGAAAATCCAACCTCTGCACGTATCCTGTGAATTTAGAACCTTTTAAAAGCCATCGCTTTAGCGGCGTCTGAATATTTGCTTGGCGGCGGACCCCCAATGCTGACAGAGCTTGGCTGGTTTCCCAGAACAGAACAATATCTGCCAGGACTGGACCGAGGGGCCCCAGCCAGCCACCCTTACACACACACACACACACACACACACACACACACACACACATAATCCTAAATGTCTGTCCTTTAAATCGTCAGCGCTCAGCTCAGGCCTGGCCTTACATAATGACAGTGAATGGAGGCATTACAGCAATTTGTTTGATTTAAGTTGTCAAGGTGTCCTGGACTCTGCCCCTCTCAGCTGGTTTTGATACCCCTGCCCCTGTGTGTGCGCCTGTGCACGTGTGTGGAACGCATTCCGAATCAATGAAATAAAAACAAGAACCATGGACAGACTCGCACACACTGACGGGGTGTGGTGGGGGGGGGGGGGGGGGGGTCAGTAAGGGAGGTAGCTGTTAAGATTTGTGTGGGCCAGGGAGAAAGCAATGAGAGAGAGAGAGGCTAAGGCTATGCAGAGGAGCCGGCTAGGAGAAACGAGAGGAAAGGAAGGAAGGAAAAAAAGACTGAAAAAGAAAAAAGAGGGAAATGGAGAAAGGCTAGTTGAGAGGCCATTTGGGGGAGCTGCGTTACACTGAAGTGGCCACGGAGGGGGTAGGGAGTTCGTACTGGGCTCTGACTCTCCACAACGCTTTTGACATGAAGTCAGGTATTCTACATATGGTCCCACTGCTCCATGGCTCCATTGAGGGGCCTGCGTGGAGCCAAAGTAGCCCAGCTCAAGTCCCTCTCCTCTGGGCCTGGGTTCACTCAGCTCCCACTGACAGACAGCTCAGTGGGGCAAACAGTGATGCTTGTCCAGGCTAGTGTACATTTGAGTATAAGATCATAACATCAAGTGTCTGTTTGGGTGTGTGTGTGTGTGTGTGTGTGTGTGTGTGTGTGTGTGTGTGTGTGTGTGTGTGTGTGTGTGTGTTGTGTCATGTTCCGATGTGTGCTGAACCTTGATGAGAACGTCAAATAAAAGCATGAGGGGCACGTCAAAGCTGATTAGGCTGACATGTGGCAAGCAGAAGAGTGCACTGTAATCAAAAGACATCAAAACTGCCCGCTGCGTGTGTGTGTGTGTGTGTGTGTGTGTGTGTGTGTGTGTGTTGCCAGGTACTGTGCATGAGCTAAAGCAGGAATAGAGGGCCAGTGTTGTGCCGTGCCAGCAGGTTGAATAGAAGGCCTTTATCCCTGGGTTCTGTCGAGCTAGCGTGGTAGAAGCCATAAAGCGCCCGGCGCGTTTCCTGCGTGCGCTCAGAGACCCCCTCCACACACACACACACACACACACACACACACACACACACACACTCCAGGTGTGCTGACCAATGCTGCACGGCTTTTAACCGTCAGCACTGAGAGCGCACAGGGAAGCAGGACATTTATGCACAGGGAAAGCGACACACACACGCTGGTGTACGGAGATCTGGTTTCATACTCCGAGTTGGAGAAACATGCTTGTATCCTAAAACCATATTTCTCCCCCTCAAAACGTCCATTAAGCCCCCTCACCCTCCCCGCCCCCAAGGGGGCGCAGGCATTATGTGAATTGGAGTGTTTAGTTTGAGGTATTAGCTTTCTAAGCTATTCTGATGGACTCCAGAAAAGCATTCTCCTCTCTCCTCCTTACCCTCATAGACATCAGACTTCACTCACAAATGTTTCGGTACTTACAAGCAAATTGTGTGTTGGTAAATACAATTTGCTTTTTGACATATTGCAATTGCTGAGGTGATGGTGATCGTATCCAACACTAGGTTGAAGTAGAAGTTACAGTGACCCCTCTCTCTCTCCCTGTTTCTCTGTCTCTCTGTCTTTCAAATCAAATGTGCCTTATTGACATAACAGGAGAACCCCAATGTTGCCAAAGCAATATTACAGTTCAATATCAAAATGATTCATGAATGGTAACAATCAATACAAAGTGACAATTCTTTTGTGTGTGTAATGCTACAAATCTCATAAAATAACAACTTTCTCTCTCTCTCTCTCTCCGCCCAGATCTCCTTTGACCTGGCGGAGTACACGGCCAACGTGGACGGCGTGGGCACCCTGCGGCTGCTGGACGCGGTCAAGACCTGTGGCCTGACCAACAGCGTGCGCTTCTACCAGGCCTCCACCAGCGAGCTCTACGGCAAGGTCCAAGAGATCCCCCAGAAGGAGACCACGCCCTTCTACCCCCGCTCCCCTTATGGTGAGCGCACACACACACACACACACACACACACACACACACTCTTTCTCAAAACGCACTTTTGGCACTTCTCACAAGACGCTTTAGCCCACGTACACATACACCGATTGCTTCACTTTCTTTGCCCTGTTCTCTAAAAATGTGTGTGTGTATGTGTGCGCGCTCAGGAACACGGGTGGGGGCTGCTTGCTCCCCCACACCCCCAGGCTCATTGACTGACAGAGGACTGGAGTGGGTCTCTCTCTAACAAAGACACCTTTATATCCACCGCACTCAGCACTCACTTTCAACACGCGCACACTTATCGCACAAAACACACTTCTCCCACATTACGCACACTCACATATGGCATGCGCACGTCTAGAGCACACACACACACACACACACACACACACACACACACACACCTATGCACATGTGCGGAGATCAGGTTTCATGTTCACCGTTGTCTAAGTGTTCTTTTTACTGACACTTTCCCCGTCTGTCAGCACTCGATCCCATGCTATTTGGGAGGCACATACCGTAATAGGCAGGGGCCGTTCCATTATTAATTAGAGGTGGGGGGTGAGCGTGGCGTTACCATGGTGACCTCCCCTCACCTTAAGTCCCTGTCCTGAACTATGTCTTAATCAGCGGGCACCTCCCCTCTCTTTGGCATTCCCCTCATCAGCGTAGGAAAAGAGGGAGGGAGGACGGGAGGGAGGACAAGAGGGAGGGAGGGAAGGATGGCAAGAGAAGGAAGGGGAGAAAATATTTAGTTGGGTGCCTGCTCTTGGTCAATCAACACCAGGCTGCAGTTAAAAGTTCCCAAAATGGAAACAGGACCTCTGGTACCACAGTACCAAAGTCCGTTGGCATTTCTGCTTTGTTTTTGCACGTACGTCTTTTTCACACACACACACTCTCTTTATTTCGGGTTTAATTTCTCTTTCTCTGCGCTTCTGTCTGTCTCTCAGGGGCTGCCAAGCTCTATGCCTACTGGATCGTCGTAAACTTCCGAGAGGCCTACAACCTGTTCGCCGTCAACGGGATCCTCTTCAACCACGAGAGCCCCAGGAGAGGTGAGGACCCCCCCCACACACACACACCCCAACTCTGACCGAAAGACCCACCTGGGTGTGGTCCAGTGACGGCACGGTCACGGTCCACAGAGCGAACCTCCTTAAAGACAGGCGCATGCCGGCCTGGTCACCGCGTGGCATCTCCAGGCACCCGTCCGACGTCACCCGCAGAATAACACTCACACATTCCCGGGCCTGCCCCAGTGAGTTGGGGCTGTGGGTAGTGGTTCGATTTTTTTTTTAATATGCGCTCTGGAGCCCCCCAGGGCTGCCGGGTTGCCTTCGCCGGTTTAACCCGATTTACACGGCCCTGCCACCCCGAAATGACTACCACATGACGGCAGCCCCCACACTGCACCCAGGTCAGCCGCTCAGATGTTTATGATTTATCCCCTAATGAAGGCCCCGGCCACGACCCTGGCCAGGGTCAGAGGTCGCCCAGTAAAGACTAATGGGTTACCAGGGAGATGGAAGGAGGGATAGGTGTGGGAACCCTGGTAGAATGACCTGGCCTGGAGTTTTTAAATGTCATTATGCCGGTAATAATGAGGACGCAGAGGGGAAGGGATATTGCAAAAAAGATTGTGAAGTAACTTACCGAAAAAGTTTGGAAGAGGGGGAAGGTGGGAACTGGGAAGAAGTTGGAAGGGGTAGGGCCTCCACAGCCACGGATAGAAAGAGAAAGCTTGACGAGGCGTCTACATAAAGAGAGACGCCAGAGGTACTACAGGATAGTATTCTAGATCATGAGAAAGAGAATAGCCACCATTTGGGCTCTCAGAGGAGTGCTACTGTAGAGATGGGTGGACGGAGAGACAGATTGATGGAGAGAAAACACAGCGAGGGGCGGAGGGACAGACAGAGAGACATAGCGGCAGAACTGCCGAGCCTGCAAAAACGGCGAGAGGGGAGAGGCTTGTGCCCGGTCCTGCTCCCACACATATCCTGACCTAATATGGCGCTAGGACTGAACCTTCGCGGACCGGCCTTCCCACCGGTCAGCTCTGGTCTCCGGGACAACGTGGCGTTGGCCGCCGCTCCCGGCAGAGTTACGACTGCCGTGGCTCATAAAGCAGGAAGGTTGAGCCTCGCCGTGGCCAAGCGTCACGTCCCCGCCTTGCTCCACGCGGGGTGGCGCTTTTGTTGGCCCAAGGGCCGGGTGTTTATCCTGGCCCCCACGCTGGGGCGCCTGGCTGTCCACTCCGTGCCCCCCCCCCCCCCCCCCCCCACACACACACATACACACACAGGGATGGGCTGGCTCAGTGGATTGGCCCCTTCCACCTCCAGCACATACACCTCTATTGTCAAGAGACAGAGTAGACAACTCAATTCTTGAAAGTGTAATAATCAAATATGTCAGAGGAAATAGTTTGGTAAGGCAAGCAAAGTCATACACAGTCATAGCCTCCAGCACCACCCACACACAGGAAATGCTCTGACGTCATCCTACCACAGTGTCACTGTGCGTCCGGGTGTGTTTGTGTCTAAAAAGAGAGCCTGTCTGAGGGAAATTTCCCCGAATGACCCGTAACTCCTGATTCCTCGTTCTCTTGGCCTGACTGAGAACTTGGTCAGTGCCATGACCAGTGTGGCGTGACGGGCTACTGGGAAGGGGCCGCTGGTGACGGGCAGGCTGGCCAGATGACCACAGCTTTGCCTCTGCCTTCCTGGGCTCTTACACAGGGGCCCCAGCCAACAAAGGCCTGTGTTCAGCTCCAGAGATGACCTGATCCCGTCTGGAATGTTTTCCCGGATTCGCTTGCCCGTTCCGGTAAACACCCTAACCGTTCCCCCAATAAACGGGGATTCCCATTGTTCTCTCGTCAAAGGTGGGAGTGGGACAGTTGAGAAGGGAAAATAACACGGTCGAAATCCGCCATGAAGGAAAGCAAACAGTTGGCTGTGTCTCCGGGGCTGGTTCACACAGAACCCAGCTATGGGCTGGTTAGCGTAGCCGTTAGCCATAACAAACAGCTCCTCACACTGATACGGATGGGGGATTAGCGTTAGCAAGGCGCTAAATGCAGTCCACATTGCCCTGAAACGAGATACTCCTTGCACGACCCCACAAGAGGTTCCTAGGCATTAGTGATCAGCGCTGAGGCCGTCCAAAATGTATGCCTGTCTATGTGATTAAATTTCCCCCCCTGACTTGTTGCCTGCAACATACGAAAAATATATATCTAAATATCCGTATATTCATCTAATTGTGATAATCTGAAAACCAACCTGCCTTCAGTTCACAGTCAAGTGCTCATAGTTATAAACTGGGTTGACCTCATGTCCTGAGGTTGCGTTCCTATTCAGCGCTGGACTGTGTGAAGCACTGCTACCCCCGCCTACCACTCAGCCCCCCATATCAGAACTCCAATACCCAGGTTTATTTGCGGAACCCCGCTCCCCAATCTCCCTGCCTTTTTAGCGCTCTTTGTGGTTCTGCTCGGCAGTATAGAATAATATACCGTCACGCTAGGAGACCAAATCCGTTAGTGCTGGGGAAGTTAGAAAAGCATTGGCAAAGTCCACTCTGCCCTTACATACACACACACCGGTCCATTCCCCCGGCCCATGCGTTAGCTTACTCTGTCTGGCTTCGCCGAGGTAGTTACCCAAAGGTCAGAGGGCGGTTAAGATTAGTAAGTGGATATGTTTTCACTCCTATTAAAGTCGTTATTTTAAATTGTTATCTTTTAGGAGGTGTTACTAGGATAGGGCTGAGGGCCTCTCTCAAAGGCAGCCTTGGCAAAAAAAAAAAGCGGCCTTTTCAGTTATCAGGCTCTCCCTTTCTCTTTATGGTGAAATGGAGCCTGAGGGGGCGTTTTAAAGCAGCTGGAACATCAGGGGAACAGGGGCTAGGTGAAGAGCACCGTCTGACACCGTTGAGGAGGAGCTGATGAAAGAATCCCCCCCCCCCCCCTCCTGTCCCGTCCCGTCCTCCCCCCGTCCTCCCTTTAGCTCACCTGATCCGTTGCCCCACCTCAGCCGGGGGAGGAGGGCCTGTGACATCACGCTGTCGTTTAGGTGCACCCTTCACTCAGCGGTGGGCTGCCCCCACACCTGTGTTTGTGTTCCCTGCGTTGTCCAGGTAACTAAGGAGCAGGCTGACTGAGGCCATGGTTTTAGGCGTGCTAATGACACTGAGAGTGGCAAAGGTAAGGTGTGATAACCCCCCCCACCGGCCCCCGCCCCCCAATCAAACATCGCAGCCTGCCTCCACCCACAGTCGGAGCGCAGACAGACAGAGGTTTGCTGTGTTTTCCCTTTGAGAGGCCTGACTGTTCTGGATCTATGGATGCGATTGGGGACGCTGCCAAAGGCAATCATAGTCATTGTTTCCTCACTGTTCTGGTGGGGCTGCGGGTCATACCAAGCATACCAACAGTAGAGCTTCTTTAAGCACTCCCTACTGCACACTTTTCCTCTCTCTCTCTCTCTCTCTCTCTCTCTCTCTCTCTCTCTCTCTCTCTCTCTCTCTCTCTCTCTCTCTCTCTCTCTCTCTCTGTCATCCAGTCCATTTCCTGTTTCCTCTGCCTTAAGCTGAGTGGGCCCAAGGTAAGATGAGGACTCTGTCAGGTGTGAACAGACATGCTGTGTTGGCAGACCGGAGCAGATGACCCGTTTTGGACGTGACACAACTATTCTCGTTTCTGTCAATGTTTTAGTCCAAGGGATCAGTCAGGATGTGAGTGATGCGATGGTGCTAATGGCAGAGACTGACAGGTCCTTGGCACCGGTGTAACTTGGCCATCCTACACCCAGCCAAGGATCCCTTACATGAAGCACTCGTAACTCAGAAGAACAGTGAACTACAGCGCCCAGTTCCTAGATTGAAAACCGCAGCAAAATGTAGTCCTCGTCTCAGTCAGAGAATGTTCTTATTCTGAAGTTTTTGGAAGGGAATACTGGGTCAACTCAAATCCCTACCTGTGCGGGGGTGGAACTGGGAAGAGAAAGGGAGATTTTTCATGCGTAGTCTACCACAAAGCCTCTCACCCCCCTTGGGCCCTCGCTTACTGACAGAATTGGATTATGGGATTTGCAGTTCTGGTTAAATTCCAGAACAGGTGCGTAAGCTCCCTCTGTTGACGAAACTAGGGTTTCCATGACAACCTAAAAGACTAAAGACAATGTGGCTGGAACCTTTGCATTTTTTCAGGATGTGTAATTTTACACGTAGCTAGCTAAGCTAGTCCAAACAGGTTCAAGAAGACTTAGCAGTTCTCATGTCTCCTAGCAAGAATGCATTAACTTCTTGATATTCATTTTAACATAACTGGCTTTTTTTTATATAAATGGCTGATTAGAATAAATTAGTTGCTCAATAGGAAATAGACATTAGAGCATGCACACACACACACAAACACACACACACTTTTATTTATGTTAGTGTGTGAGTCAGTCTGGTTAAGAAGCCGTCACACAGTTTGAAGGCAGACTTCATTTGTCATAGTCCCTCAGCCATGCAGTGAGGTTAGTCCAGCCAGGAGACCTTGTATAACCCAGCACCATGGATTGACCCCCTCTGTACTGGCCCTCCACCCCTGCTCCCTGTTCGATGTCTGGGCTCACATGTCTCTGGCCTGGGCCTGGCCCATTAGACCGGCTCTGGATGGAGGAGTGAGACATCCATCCATCAGTGGGCCGCCAGCCTCCCCGGTCCCTCTCTCTCCGTCCCCCGGCCCAGCTGTGCCAACTTGTTACGCTTTTCCTGTCCATTCCCTCGCCAAAGAAATGAAATGAAACGTGGAAAGGAAGGGGAAAAAAAGAGGAACGACAAGAGTTAGTACAAGAGAGAGAGAGAGAGGGAGAGGGAGAGAGAGAGAGGCGCTCTGGCACAGGTTTTGCTGTCTGCTCGGTTTTCATGGGCCGCGGTTTTATTGGACTTTCCGCGGGGTGCGCGGGCAAGGTGAAACGGCCACCGCCGCCCCCTTTGGGCTCTAAACCTGCCGTTAGCCCCCCCCTCGTGCCCTCCTCCCCCCTCCCCGGCCGTCCTGCGGTGCTGCTGCCAGTAAAGGAAACACATTAACACCAGGGCCAGGAACAGAGTAGGCTTTGTCCACAGTCAGGGCAGGCCCAGTCCATTAGGGCACGTGCTGCAGACCCATACACACCAATTAGGCCCTGGGAGGGAGCAGGGCCACTCTAAACAGAGAGCGAGAGAGAGAGGGGGGGACCACAGGTGTGCCCTGGGGGAAATAAAGCGGGGTTTAGGGCTGCACAGTGATACTGGGGCTCCATGGCAGGATCACTCCCTGGGTCCTAGGTGGCAACACAGTGTGTGGAGTTTAGACAACCCCGGGTCAAGCAGGGAACGGGGGCTTGGGTTGTGATCAGGCCCATTACGTCCTTTTTTAGGTAACACTTTGCTGGGCTGTTACATCCCTATTGATAGAACACGGAGCAGGGGGAATTTTGTGTGTGCGTGTAAATGCGGGATGGGACTGATGTCATCCTGTGTACTGAAAAGAGCTTGAACTTGTCTGATTTGGTTGATTGGACACACACACACACACACACACACACACACACACACACAAGCGCACAGACAGAGATAATGTGTCTCTGTCAGATAAAGAATAAGTGGTGATGTTTTGAATAGAAGCGAGGCAACTCTACTTGCCAGCACAGATGACCTGCCATCTTGAAGAAGGCCCACGGGCAGGTGAGACAGTGCGGAGACAAGATGGCTCTGATATTATCGGGGGTTTCCAGCAGCCGTTTATCTCCACTTCGTAGACACGTGCTATTTCATAATTAATCCGCCAATGGTCTTCATAATAATGTTCATCTCCATGCGGATAATGGACGTCTTAGGTGATTCAATTGGATATATTATCCCACATTATACTGTAATACTAAACCATTCAAAAGGCTACACAGAAAAGAGGAAAAAAAACAAAACGCCGCACTCCAGAGAGAAGTGGTTTGTATTAAATGAAAAGTCGACTTAACCAGGGGACCCAAAGCCATGCTGACACGGGGCCACGTGACCCAGGGCTAACACACAACACCCTGTATTTTCTCATATAAGCGTGTCTCAACTTTCCCTCGGCTCTGTTTCTCCTCAACCCTCCCAGGGCTGTCGCTTTTGCATGAAATAATTACGACAAATTCGGTGCGTTTGCATGATTGGCTTCATGGGATTTTCCTGTGTCTAAATCGGGGCTCTGCTCCGCGTCAGTCTTCCACGGTGCAGCGTGGAGACAGCGCTACACAATCGCCGTCTGAGCAGCTGCAGGGCTAGCTGCATAATGGGGACTGGAGGTGGGCAGTCACCGGGGAAGATCACCCAGGGTGCCTGGGAGAGGTACACACACACACACACACTGCGTGGCCCTTAGCTGCTACCGTGAGGTTTTAGCACAACCGGTAAGTACAGCTTGAACACGGTCGTTAGGGCGATC
>CM030180.1:5217359-5222359 GCA_017639675.1 Aplochiton taeniatus
ACCAGAGAAGGGGAAGGGGGGGATACTGGGGATATGGTGAGGGGTGTCTGAGGGGGGCTTAGGGTCCCGCTGTGAGGTGCTGAGTTGGAGGGCTCTGAGGTGTGTGTGTGTGTGTGTGTGTGTGTGTGTGTGTGTGTGTGTGTGTGTGTGTGTGTTTGTGTGTTTGTGTGTGTGTGTGTGTGTGCGCGTGTGCGTGTGCTTGCGGGTCCCCACAGTTAGCCTAGGAACCTCAGACACTCCATGGAAGGAGAACACAAGTGTTAGGGCAACCATAGTGCTGGAATCTACCCTCCCAAGCCCTGTGTGTGTGTGTGTGTGTGTGTGTGTGTGTGTGTGTGTGTGTGTGTGTGTGTGTGGGGGGGGGGGGGGGATCAAGCCTAGGTTTCTCCCAGGCAGTGGAGATAAGGTGGGAGTGTGCAGCATGTGTTTGTGGAAGGAGAGACAGACAGACAGGCTGTGGCAGGGAGCTTCTCACATTAATTGTTTGAGGAGTCTGGCCGACTGTCTGGAACAGGAATGTGTATGACCTCCTCTCTCTCGCTCTCTCTCTCTTTCTCTCTCTCTTCACACTCCGTCTCTCTCTGTCTCTGCCTCTCTCTCTCTCTCTCTCTCTCTCTCTCTCTCTCTCTCTCTCTCTCTCCCTCCCTCCCTCTCTCCCTCTCTCTTCAAACTCCATCTCTCTCTCTCTCTCTCTCTCTCTCTCTCTCTCTCTCTCTCTCTCTCTCTCTCTCTCTCTCTCTCTCTCTCTCTCTCTCTCTCTCTCTCCCTCTCTCTTCAAACTCCATCTCTCTCTCTCTCTCTCTCTCTCTCTCTCTCTCTCTCTCTCTCTCTCTCTCTCTATCTCTCCCTCTCTCTTCAAACTCCATCTCTCTCTCTCTCTCTCTCTCTCTCTCTCTGTCTCTCTCTCTCTCTCTCTCTAACCCTCCCCGTGTCTCAGACAGTGTCAAGTGGTCCGTGGGAAGATCTCCTCTCTCCCCGACTGAGGCCAAATATCCCAGCCCCCTCTGTCTCCCAGGCTCTCCTCATATCACACTCATAAAGCCCGCTCTCCTGATTAAAGCCTCACTGCCTTTTGGATGGCTGACAGTGCCCTGTCCTGACTGCAGGTACGCGGCGGGTTGCCAGGTCCTGTGTCTTTTCAGCCCTCGGTGCGTGTGGGGAGTCGCAGCAGTACACTGAGCGGCCCACTCCAAATTGCCATGATGGCTTTAATGTAATGGAAACATTTGTGGGGTCACAGCACCGCGAGGCCGTCTTCCCTCATTGGAGACACTAAATGATTTCCTGGTGGCGTCTGTTTTGTATTACTCACCGTTGGCCCGACTCACACGGGCTCGTGATATTAAACCAGGCTCATGACCTCGAACACTCACACACGGAACATACACACACATACACACACACACACACACACACACACACACACACACACACACACACACACACACACACACGCACACACACACACACTCAAATCTTAACCTGAACCATATTAAAGAGCTTTATGCTATATATGAAATGTTCACAATCGTAGCATTGACATTTATTGGAATCGACTTCTCGGGTACGCACGCTCACGTGGCTGAACTACACACACACACACACACACACGCACATGCGCGCACGCGCGTCCCCGTTCCACACCTTAATAGAGTCCTGTGTATAATTGGTGAGGAAGCGCTGTACGGAGGTGTGGGCCTGACGGACGGGGGGAGAACTGACGCGCCATTGAGCGGGCCACACTGCAGCACAATGAGGCTTTGACTGGGCCCTCCACTGCTCCTCACCTCCAGCCTTATTAAAACACCACCGCCCCAGAGAGAGAGAGAGAGGGCTGGGTATTTGGTTTGAGAAAGGTGGGACTTTCTTAGGGAGTGCCAGGCATCTAGTTTTTAATTAAGTGGTCCCGGCAATATGAGCCGTGTGTGTGTGTGTGTGTGTGTGTGTGTGTGTGTGTGTGTGTGTGTGTGTGTGTGTGTGTGTGTGTGTGTGTGTGTGTGTGTGTGTGTGTGTGTGTGTGTGTGTGTGTGTGTGTGTGTGTGTGTGTGTGTGTGTGTGTGTGTGGGTGTGTGTAACCTCGTGGCTCTGGGAGGGTCCCGTGTCTGACCCCAGAGTGATAGCTGCAGTTTGTTTTCATTCTAAACCTGCCCCAGAGTTGCTGGTTTGCACCTTATTTGACCCCGCGGCGACCTTGCCTCTCACCTCTCCCCGACCCCGGCTCGCCCCTAAAGCGGGGCCGGGGCTCCGTGGCGACACCTCTCTGTTTTCTTTTCCTCCTCGTCTGTTCCCTTTCTTTTGTCCTCCATTTCACTGCCCGTCTCCCTTTCACCCCATAATCCCTTAGTCAGCATCCCAGAGCGCACGCGCACACACACACACACACACACACACACATACACACACACACACACATGCAAGCTCCGACAGCCACACACACCCCGTCAGTCAAAGTGAAGGACTGCACATTTGTCTTGAGACGGTCGCTATAAAAAACGTGTCCCTCCTAAACGTTGCACAGCCCTCTCCGTATATCATTTCAGGCCCTCAGCAGCCACTGCACATCCCTCTATCCCTCTATCCCTCTCACTCCACATTCCTCCCTCCTTCTCCCGTGTGTTTTATCCATTTCCCTATCTTTCTCTGGCTTCACCAGCCGGAGGGGAGAAGCACGTGCAGGGGGAGAGATGAGCAGCAAGGCTGGGTGTTGTCGGAGGGGGACTCCCTGGCTCGGCTGCTCTGTTTACGGCTCCGGGGGGCGGCCTACTTGAAAGTGTTTGTTTATGTCTGCGGGCCGGCGGAGAGAGACTGTGGCCATGTTCACCAGCAAGATGAAAGAACCGCGCACACACACACACACACACACACACACACACAGTCATTATGTCTCATTAGTGTGTGTGTGTGTGTGTGTGTGTGTGTGTGTGTGTGTGTGTGTGTGTGTGTGTGTGTGTGTGTGTCTGAGAGAGGGAAAGGGAGAGAGAAAGGAGAGAAAGTAGGGGAGTTTATTTGTATCTGTTTACAGTACATTCAGCTCCAGGTTTATACGTTTGGTTTGGGTTATATTTCCTCAATGAGACAGGGGAACCTTTAAATCCACTCCTCGGCTGTGAGTCACGGCGTTCTGTCACGGGCTCACTATGTCTCTCTGTCAGCCAGATGAACACACAGCTCGATGTGTCAACCTATTCTGCTAATGGCAAACGCCACTAAAGGGACAGGTCACTGGAAACCCAGTCCGGTCCGATCCGGTCCGGCCCAGCCCAGCCCAGCCCAGCCCAGTCCAGTCCAGTCGTCCAGGACCATGAACATTCCACTAAAGACCTTTCCTCTGGTCCTCACACTCTCCACGCTGTGAGAACACAACCCCTGCACAGCAAACAGAGGCTGGGTGTATGCTGTTCCCAGTCTGAGGTGCTCTGTGTCCTCGCGTGTGTGGTGCCCCCAAAATAGCATCCGCGCCCCTAATTACCGCCCAAAAATGCAGGTGTGGAAACCAGTGGTCCCTCCACCCTGCTCCCAGACCAGCCATCTCACACAGAGGGGCCTGTGTGCTTCTGGTTAGCAGCACAGGAAGTCCAGGCCGTGTGTGCCTGTGTGTGTGCACGTGCGTGCGTGCGTGCAGGAGGGACTCCAGACCACACCTTTTGAAGTGTGTGTGTGTGGGTGTATGTACTTGCGCGTGTGTTTGTATGGAATCTTGTTGGCTGGTGAGCAAACATACACAAGGGTGAACCCTTCACTCTGCCCGGCTGGAAACCTAACACGCCACATCAATCAGACCTTGCACATAAATTATTCATCATTACCACCAGCCTCCCCTCGCAACACACACTCACATACACACGCACACGCACACACACACACACACACACACACACACACACACACACACACACACACACACACACACACCATCCACCTTGGCACTTCCTAACAGTAGGAGGGTGGGGTTTATGAGGGTGGAAAGGGAACCAGGTATGGGACATATCTGTGAGCTGAGTCAGCCTGCCAGGACCTCCAGCACTGTGGATGAGTGGTCACATATAGACATATCAAAATGAATGGTCAAATATAGACATATCATAATAAGTGGTTACATATAGACATATCAAAATGAATGGTCAAATATAGACATGTCAAAATGAATGGTCAAATATAGACATGTCAAAATGAATGGTCAAATATAGACATCAAAATGAGAGGTCAAATATAGACGTCAAAATGAATGGTCAAGTATAGGCATCAAAATGAGCGGTCAAATATAGACATATCATTATGAGCGGTCACATACAGACATATCGTTCAGGTTGTAAGAAAGGGTTTTCCACACGATGGGATTCTGCTAGGTCAACTTTTCCTTGGCTTGTTTTAATATTAGATCACCCATGAATTATTGATTGCGGGCAGTGTGTGTGTGTGTGTGTGTGTGTGTGTGTGTGTGTGTGTGTGGCAGCCTGTCACTGGGCAGTGTTGTCCCCTGTTTAAACAACAACAGATGTCAGGTAGAGTAGCGCCCCCCCTCCCTCTCTTTCTCTCTCTCTAACTCTCTTTCTCTCTAACTCTCTCTCTCTAACTCTCCCTCCTGCTCTATCCTCTCTCTTCATCTCTCTCCCTTTTTCTATGTCTGTCTGGTTTACAGGCTGACTGTCAACAAATGGAAAGTGACCCCTACCAAGCGCCAGCATACGGTAACACAGTGCATCTCTGTAACACAGGGCATCACTGTAACATGGTACATCACTGTAACACAGTGCATCTCTGTAACACAGTGCATCTCTGTAACACAGTGCATCTCTGTAACACAGTGCATCACTGTAACACAGGGCACCACTGTAACACAGTGCATCTCTGTAACAGAGACATGCTGGCTACACAGTGCTAGCCTCCTGGTCAGGCCTGACTTGTTCTGGAGACTTCTCTAAAAAATGCATACTTTACTCAACATTTATGGAGCCCATGGCAACGTTTTGTTTTGGTCCAGACAACATTTTGGGGCGTGA
>CM030180.1:5227359-5244859 GCA_017639675.1 Aplochiton taeniatus
ACAGGGTGTGTGGAAAAGAAAGAAAGGAGCCTGTGTGTGTGTGTGTGTGTGTGGGGGGGGGGGGGGGGGGGGGGGGGGGGGGGGGGGGGGGGGGGGGGAGAAAGAGAGAGAGAGAGAGAGAGAGAGAGAGAGAGAGAGAGAGAGAGAGAGAGAAGGCGTAGCAACCTGGGTGTTCCACAGGGGCGGTCCTTGGGACTGTTATGCTTTATAATTCTCCTCAGCAGTGAAAAGCAGGGGGCCAAGAAGAGAGGGAAGAGGAGGACAGAACAGAGAGAGATGGGAGGATGGCATCTTCATGCTAGGCCTGCAGCTCGCTCTGTGTGTGTCTGCCTATCCGTGTGTGTGTTTGTGAGCGCTGATGTCTTCATCCCTGCCCTGTGTCTGCAGACCCAGCGTTAAGGCTGCCGGTTGACTGAGAAATGAACTACGAGTCTCTTGCTCCTAGTCCCCCCAAGCAGCCCCAGCTAGTCTGGATCCAATGATCTCTGGGTCTGGAACACATTCCCCTTATATATCACCCCTACTCCCCGGGTGTGTGTCCTGCACCCCTCTCTGACCTCTCCCCTCTGAACCCACCCCACCCCTACCACCCTGACGGTCAGATCGGAGCCCTGAGCTCTGCCCCCCACCCCCGTCATCTGGTTCTGTTTGCCCGACCCCGCATGCCTCTTTGCTGGGCCGCAAAGACCCCATCCCCGCTCCCACCCGGCCCCGCCCTGAAGGCACAGGAAATAGCTGCAGCGTTTGCAGCGGCCCCTGGTTTCCCCAGGGGCCACGTTAGCAGGTGCACCCGTGTTTGTCTCGGCTTTTGTCCATGACCACTGGATAATGGGAATAATAAACAGGCTGGGACCAGGTGGGCGCTTGGGGTGTAGTCATCTCTCTCTCTCTCTCTCTCTCTCTCTCTCTCTCTCTCTCTCTCTCTCTCACTCTCTCGCGCTCGGTGTGTCTGTCTGTCTCTCTCTCTCTCTCCTGCTCTCTCTGTCTCTTTCTTTCTCTCTCTGTGGCCCAGCCCTCTGCTCGTTCTCATCCTCCTCACTTCTCCTTTAAACAACAAAGCCACCCTGGGTGTGGGGGTCTCCACCAGTTGCTTTCCCAGGACAGTGTGTTCTCAGCTTTTCCCAGTTCGCTGTCCAGATTTGACCCCCCTGCGGTAAAGGTTTGGGTTTACCGGCCTGCTATTAGGTGACGCTGAGCAGCTAGCTGTGCCAATGTAAAGCGATATCGTTTCATTTCCCTCCACACACCCTCTATATCTTGTTTTGAGAACCTGATGGATAGAGGTTTGAGGATTTTTCTTTTGTTATATATATATATCTATATCTGGTCGCTATCCCAGGTGGAGGGGCCATCTTGTTCTCGGGTTACCTGGACTCCCCCCCTCTGAGCGAGAAGTGGGATTGGTTAATAGCGGGAGAGCGGCAGTTTAATGGCGGGAGGGTTGTCCTCTAGGGTCAACGGTGACGGGGGTCAAATGTTGCTACAATTCCAGGCTCCAGGTTTAGGCCATAAACCAGCGCTCAGCAGCTGGCTCTGTGTGTGTGTGTGTGTGTGTGTGTGTGTGTGTGTGTGTGTGTATGTGTGTGTGTGTGTGTGTGTGTCAGTGGATGGAGGTGTGGTGGGGGGTAATTGGTGAAAGAAGAGGGGAGGGGTCGGGGGTGCACGTATTTCACCTGGGGAGGAAACCGAGTTGACAGTTAACAACCAATCATGGATTAGCACCTCTGTGGGTGGGGTGGGGGGGATGGGGTGGTGGTGGGGGCTTTGGGTATGTTGCTTGGTTAGCGAATGCGCACACCATGCTGAATTGACCCCCCTCCTCCAACGCTGCCTGCTTTACTGCCTCACGTGCCCGCTCCCTATCACTCCCTCTCTCCCTCTCACACACGCACACACACCAACACACACACACACACACACACACACACACACACACACACACGCACACACACACACACACACACACACACACACACACACACATACAAGATAGTTTATCAGGTAGAAATAATTAGCAGAAAACAGAGCTACGTATGCATGTCACTCATATGCTTATTGCAACAGGTTACAGGAGACTATGTTTATTTCCCGGAAAGAAAGCACTGATGAGGTCAAGTAACAAAACGACCGGCAAACTGAAATAGCAAGTAAATAGTGTGTGAGTGTGTGTGTGTGTGTGTGTGTGTGTGTGTGTATGGTTGTGGGGAGGAGAGACAGACAGTTAGCCAGGTCTCTGACCCCAGTTCCTCTTTGTTGGAGCCAACGTTTATAGCCCACGTGAATCAGCTATTCATAATAATTGATATCTTGGTGACAGCCCTTGAATCCCTCCTGACGTAACCGTGGCGTCACGGTCGCCCTGTTGTTTCTCATTGATAACCGTGTTTTCATTGGCAGAACAATCTCGCAGACTTTATCCCGCAGGATATCAGGAGCGAGCGAGCGACTGACTGCTTCCTGTATAGACAGGAAGTGAGGGCTTTTATGAGGGGCGATAGATTGATTTCCCTGGCATACCAATGGAGGTGAAAAAAACACCTTTTCCTGTGGAGAAGAATGCAATGCCTGGTCTGCTGCTGTGTGTAGGGTCTCACCGTCGAGTTTGAGCGAGAGGTAGGGAATGTTGTGTTTGAACACACACGGGTTTTAACCCCTTGAGGCCTGGCAGTTCTTGCAAAAATCTCAACTTTAGAAGAGCAAAGAGGGACTATTTATTTGGTTTTGACTGGAGCAGTAAGGGATACACCATAGTGTGTGTGTGTGTGTGTGTGTGTGTGTGTGTGTGTGTGTGTGTGTGTGTGTGTGTGTGTGTGTGTGTGTGTGTGTGTGTGTGTGCACGTTTGCGTGCGCGCGCGAGAGAGCAGAAAAGTGAGAGAACGGAAGACAGAGTGGTTGAACTCCTCCACACACCAGACCGTCCTGTGCTCAGACAATCCCCTGGAGTCCTCCTCCTCCTCCTCCTCCTCTTCTTGCCCTTCGTTCTTTCCTCCCTATCGCTCTCCCTCACACCCTCCGACATCCCTCCTCCGCTCCCTCACTCCTGGATCATCCCCTCTTCACACCTTACCCTGGCCCCTCCTCCTTATCTCTCTGTCCAATCGTGTGGAGCTCACTCCCCCACCTGGCCCGGCCGGCGTCCATCCGTACGTCCCCTCCTCCTCCTCCTCTCTCCTCCTCCTCCTCTCCCCTCCTCCTCCTCTCTCCTCCTCCTCCATGTTTCCCGGTGGTCCGGAGCCGGTCCCAGCTGGATTGATGGCATTCCCCTCCTTGTTCTCTGTCATGCCGAAATAGATGGCTGACGCAATTCTCTAATTTACCTTAGGGAGGAGAGAGACCAAAACAGCGCGCACACACACACACACACACACACACACACACACACACAATCTCACACTCTGTGAGACAAGAACACAGCCAAGTCCGCTGCTACGCCGAGGCATATCTGAGATCAGAGCAGGGCTGGAGTCCAAGCAGGCCAAAAGTAACATGGCTTCCCGAGTGTCCTGCTCCGAGAGCCGCTGGGCTGTTTACATTTTCCTGCCCCCCCCCCCCCCCCCCCCGTCCTCCTCCTCCCCTTCTCCCCATTTAAGGTCAGGGCTGGGGAGGTCAGAGGTCAAAGGCGAGGTCGTGGCCTGCCCCTCCTGTAGGGGTGTTGTTGGAGGTCCCGGACAGTTTAATTTGCAGAGAGCCCTCCCTCTTGCACATCTGGCTGCCCCCAAAAAGCTCATTTGGAGGGAAAACAAGAATGTTTTTATTTCCCAAGAGAGAAGAAGAACTCCGAAGTCGAACTGCCGAGATCAACTCACCGAGGCATCGTGGGTCTCACACACACACACTCACACACACACACACACACACACACACACACACACACACACACACACACACACACAGTGAGGAGCTAGAGAGTTCCACAGTTTCCCCTCTCTGTTTCTCTAATCTAATGTATCTCTGACTCCTACACACACACACACACACACACACACACACACACACACCTCAGGAGGCTACTCTCAGCCTAGCATGGCTGTTTGAGACAGAGACGCTCCTTCCTCTCCTGCTCTCAGCTCATCAAAAACGTATTTGCTGTGGGACGACGGTGCAGCCAAACGCACTCACAGCCCCCGGTTCTTCGAATTAGCCGGTTGTTCGCCAAGCTTCTCTCTCTCTCAGTAACATCCTGGTCCGTGGAAGCGTGCCTGACAACCCGAACGCGTGCACACACACACACCCACACACACACACACACACACACACACACACACACACACGCACGCGCACTCACACACATACACAGCTGGCCTCTATTACGGCAGTGTACAGTAGCCATTGCCCCACCCCTCGCCTGCAGCCTTCTCTGTGACTGTTATTGGAAATGTGGCGCTGCAGCGGGAGCGAGCTCACGGTGGATTTATACGCCACAGGTGCACCCTCTGGAAGGGAACAGACACACACACACACACACACACCCACACACACAGAAAGAGGCACGCGAACAAACCAGCCCACAAAGACAGGATCTAATATCAGCCACTTAATGTCTGCTCCACTCAAAAGTCACAACTGCTGACTGACACACACACACACACACACACACACACACACACACACACACACACACACACACACACACACATAGACACACACACACTTTTTTGCCTATTTACGTCTGCAGCACTCGGGATATGAATCCAAACCAGGCTGACAGTATCACCCCTCGCCTCTGTTTTCAGCTGGCTCAATAACCCCATATGATTCAGATTTCTGACTTCTGGGATTGAATATGACAAAAATGTCTCTCATTCTAACTTAATATATTTTCCTCTCTCCCCTCCCGACGTTAGATTGCTCCTTTTTCCCCGGGAATATGCCTGGCATTTCCTGTGTGCGCTATCCCAGTTCCCCAATAAGCGCTGGGCCCTCCGGAGGTATGTGCCGGCCCCAGCTCTCTCTCTCTCTCTTTCCCACTCTCTTTCTCTCTCTGGCGTTCCGTGATGGTTGGAAAGGAGACAGGATTACCAGGGATACGCTGCCCCCCCCCCCCCCCCCCCCCCCCCCGTGTTAATGTAGATAGACGTTCCGAGGTGCAATAGTTCCCGGGTTCCCACACAGCGCTGGTGTCGGCTCGAGAGTCTGGCCAGGTGGACCTCACCCCTCCTGAGAAACCACAGGAGTCATGGTGGCTTGGAGACGCACTCTAGAAAGGATGCACAGCACTGGCTGTTATGTCCAGGCCTGTCCTGACTATCCGGGGCGCTGCAGTCCGCGTTTGGGGTGCTTGGAAAAACACCTCCCTTGAAAGTCTGAAAAGACTGAGAGGTGTGTGGGATCCCTGTAAGGAAGAGGGTTTTCCCAGAAGGTGACGGTTATGATACAGTATTTCTAACATACTAAATCCAAGTGCAAACTACTGACTGTCAGTCAGAGAGGCGGTGTTCCGGAGCGCCTTTTGGAATGCTGCCCCGGAACGCTCCGTGCCGGTGAAGGTAAGCCGGGGGAAAAAGGAGCAGACTAATACGACCTATGGAGCTGAGAGCCAGTTTTCCATGACCGCACAGTCTATATAAAGGCCCGCTCTGCCATATATGAGAGAGAGAGAGGGCTAGAGAGAGAGTGAGAATTCCCCCTGCTGTCTATTCCTATTGGTATTGATGGGAATGTTTCCACCTGATCGGGGGTGGTAGGGATGTACACCAGCAACTCCCTCAGTCTGGGTCAAGTCTCCGTTGTGTGTTGACATGACAGGTGATTGCTGGCCAAAGCTCCCCTATCTCACTCACACACACACGCACACACACACACACTCACACACACACGCACCGTGGTGTAGAATTGTATGTGCCCGGTTGTAAGTGTGGCCATCTGCGCTGCCTCTGGTGTGTGTGAGGTAGTTGGCAGGATAAGGTGAATGAGCGTGCATAGGTGCGTGCGTCATATCAACAGGAACCAAAAATAGGCGTTTCAAACCGCTCCCAAGCATACATGGGAGCGGGCCGTTTTCCAGTCGGTAACAACACAAGCATCCATTCAAGGTCCCTCTGTCACACCTCCGTGATGTAAGCGTTGGATCCTCGGGTGCGTAGCAAGCATGCCTGTGTGTGATTGTGCGATGCTTATCAAGGTGCCAGGTTGGTTTCATTCTCTGAATTGGCAATGTGTGGGCGCGAGAGACACAGAAAGGGAGGAGCTGATGAGAAAAAGGAGATTAGACAGACAAAAGCGAAAGAGAGAAGGGTGGAGAGGTGGATGTTATCTGTGGTCGGATCGCCGGGCCTACGGACGGCTCCTCTCTGACGCCTGCATGGGTCCAGGGTGTGGAGGGCCCTTCGTGACCCCCGCAGGCTTTCCCCCAGCCATGGTTCCTCCTGGGCTGCAGCCCCACTCCACTCCACTCCACTCCACTCCACTCTCATCCACCAGCCTCTCAGCCCTGTGTGTGTGTGTGTGTGTTTTTAACAGGGCCCGGGGCTGCTGCTTTTACAGGCTCCGAGCTGGGCCCGCTCACGCCGGTGGTCCGTGGCCTGGGAACCAGTCTCTGTTCACACGCACACACACACAGACACACACACGCATGCATATTTACAAAAAAAAAATCTGGGAAAAATTATTGAGATCATCTTTCCTTTCCCCCGTTCAAAGGGATCTCCTTTCATTTTTATTTTGGTCCGAGGCAGAGAGGATGATCTGGAGGTTGTGTTTCGTTTGGCGTGGATTATTATTCTGCCTAATTGGCTTTTAACGAGGTTTTAACTGGGGTATGTAAAAGCCCGGCCCAGACTTTACCACCCACCCTCAAGGTCCGCTCAAGGTTAAACCGAACCAGATCCAGATCCTGCCCCTGATCACCATCGTGTGTGTGTGTGTGTGTGTGTGTGTGTGTGTGTGTGTGTGTGTGTGTGTGTGTGTGTGTGTGTGTGTGTGTGTGTGTGTGTGTGTGTGTGTGTGTGTGTGTGTGTGTGTGTGTGTGTGTGCGGGTGTACGTGTGTACGCGTGTACGCATCTGTGTACAGTCTCTTCTAGCTTCCCTGGTGTCCTCCGTTTGGTTCTCTCTCTGTCCCTCAGACTCTGTTTCTCCCCTCGGCATCTTGAGAATGGCCTCGCGGTTGAACCCCGATTACAGCCATCAGCATAATGCAGGCATTAGCACGGCCAAATCACTACCAAATGGCCGTTCACACTTACCAAAGACACACACGGCGGCCTGTATTCGGATGGTCCGTGAGCGCGCACACGCATATTCCACCCCCGGGCATAGCCGCTATACCCGTTCTGTTTCTTTGAGAGCTACATATTTTCTAATGCCGAACGCTAAATATGGAACCTTTCAAACTCGGATGTTGTTTCTTCTCTTATCACAAGCCGTCAATCGTGGCATGCACTGCCTCCCTTCCATCGCTGTTATCTCATCAGATCAGAAGATTCTCTGAAAGCCCGGGCCGGCGATGAGAAGCCTCAGCAAGGGTGCCCGGGGGAACAGCCAAACACTGTATGTGCCCGCGGTGAGCCTTGCCAACCATCACCAACTCTCTGACAACTGCCTACATCTGTTTTCTGCCTGTGTGTTGGGAGTGTATTTTTTTGCCCATTGTACGTGTGTGTGTTTTGATGAGTGAAAGGGAAGGTCCCTGTGTGTGTGTGTGTGTGTGTGTGTGTGTGTGTGTGTGTGTGTGTGTGTGTGTGTGTGTGTGTGTGTGTGTGTTGGTGCATACCTCAGTAACCACGCAGGTTCTTTTGTCCAGGTGCCTGAGGTCTCACCTGACTCTGTTGCTCTAACACCTGTTGACTGTGTTTCTAAAACCAGTTAAGAGGCCGTGGGCTGTGTGTGCGTGCGCGAAAGTGTTTTCACGTGTGGTTGAGTGCATGAAGTGACTCAATTGAATATGTACGCAGCTTCCTCAAGCCTAACATGTTGAATCACATGAAATACATGTCTACGTACAGGCGTACTCTCTTCAGAAGCATGATTCAAAATAAGATTCTGACGAGTGGATTCCCTCGGTAAGTGTGTCCGGGGATAGTTAGATGAGACATCACCTGTTTCTGTCACCAAAATATTATTTTTGTCCGGAAAAGTTGTTGATTGCTGCGTTAGATTATCTAATATCCTCTGACATCCCGAACTGGAAAGGAAATTCAAAACATTCCTAACGAGGAGATTGGAAAGCAGTCTTCCTGTTTCTGGCGTTCCCCCCCCTTGTGCTCTCCGCTAGTCGCCACGGCGATCCCGGCCCCTCAACCAGTCCTCCTCAGTCTTCCTTTGTGACCGTTAAGGGGGAGGGGAGGGGGGGGGGGGGGGGGGGGGGGGGGGGTTGTTCCCAGATGAAGTCTTCTTCCTCTGACTTCTGGATCGTCACAGGAAGAGTTGCAGTGGCACAGAGCAAACGGGGGAGGCTGTCCTCTAAATCATCACGGAAGGAGGGACAGAATGAGCGAGGGAGTGAGGGATTGATACGGGAGGGAGGGAGGAAGGAAGCTGGGGCGAGTGGGGAGAGAGAAAGAAGAGGAGGGAGGTCCATTTAGATAATCGTGTTGTTTGTTTAAAGATTATATATTTAATTTTGAAATAGAACTAAGCATGGCATATGTTCCCCCCACAAGCTGTTTGTCACAATCAATATTAATAATTTAAAATACGCCAGAGGCCAACCTGGTATTCACCACCAATGAACTAGTTTTATAAGTTGTCTTCTTTTTTCGGGAGTTCCTGTGTAATGTGGCAGATCCCCCTGTGCCCCAGGCGGCCTGATGAAAGGTTTCAAATCAAACGGTCCGAGCCGGTCCAGGCTACCCCCAGAGCCAGAGGCCAGGCACCTGTTTCCTCTGCCATGTAGAGCCATTGTGCCACACACACACACACACACACGTATAATCCATGTATTGTTTTCTCTGCTCTTCGCTCTCATCTCACACACACAACACCAACTGATGAACTCACACAGAGAGAGAGAGAGAGAGAGGCCAAGAGAAGAAAATCGAGAGTTCTGGTGCTCTTGTGTGTGTGTCTATGGGCCGATTGTCTCTGTGGTTGGGTTGTTTCATTTGTGTCATCGGCCCTGTAGATCTCTCCTCCTGTCACCTCCTTGGGTTCCTGGCCCTATTGGCTTCCTGTTAGCATAGGTCATCTGTTATTCAAATTAGACAAAATTGTTAATGTGTGTGGACAGTACAGTGTGTGTGTGTGTGTGTGTGTGTGCGCGTGCGTGTGTGTTATGCAGTTGTTTGGCTGCGGTAATGTTGGATGGGCCGCTGATAACACTCTGACGCACCGACACGCACACACACACACACACACACACACACACACACACACACAGAGTCACCTGCTGCTCTGGATCTGTCTGTCTGGTTGGTTATTCATATGCTTCACTTTGCGTTCTCTCTCTTTCATGTTGATGTTTCAACGTTCTCTCTCTCTCTCTCTCTCTCTCTCTCTCTCTCTCTCTCTCTCTCTCTCTCTCTCTCTCTCTCTCTCTCTCTCTCTCTCTCTCTCTCTCTCTCTCTGCCTGTGCTACTATCTTTATTGGATAGAGGTGTTATCGACGCGATGGGCGGAGGGGATGGAATCTGCAGCAGGTGAAGGCAGATAGCTGATTGAAAATAAGCGTTAACAGGATATGGTGTGAGCATGTGTCTCAGGAAGTTTAGTGTGTGTGTGTGTGTGTGTGTGTGTGTGTGTGTGTGTGTGTGTGTGTGTGTGTGTGTGTGTTGCTCCTGCTGGGTTGCACTGATAACACTAATGGACCGCTCCGACGGGGATATCGTTCTTTATTAGCTTTTCAAATATTATGTTGTACTGTTTTTAATGTTTGTCGAAAACGATGACTGGACACTTTCCCAGCAATCCCTGTGGAGCATTTGTTTTGCTGTGTAATTTATCGGTGTGTGAAAAAAGAGTGCACGCACACACACAGAGAGAAACACACCTACCTTTGTCCCAAAAGCTTCATAAATAAAACCCAGTGAGTTAGGCTCTGACAGCCCACCTTAGGAAAACATATCAAACCTATCTGAGCCATGTCACTCTCTCTCTCGCACACACACACACACACACACACACACGCACACACCTCCCGTATACACTCAGTGATTGTTCAGTGTTTAGAGTTCTCGACCCCCTGTCCGTGTCAGAGTTTCAGTGTCAGCTGATCGGGGGCCCCCGCTCCCTCTCAGGTCCACTAATCAATCCAAGATGTCTCTGGTTTCCACGGCAGCGGCGGTGGGGGCCAGGGGCCCCTTTACCTCCATAAATACAGTAACAGCTTTCTTAAATATGTGACAAAAAACTGTTAAAGTTTATAGGGCTGGGCCTCTGTCTGCACCCCACTTTACCAGGGGATAAAGAGGGGACTCTTCCACCTGCAAACAGAGAGAGAGAAGGAAAGGGGGATGGGGAGGAGGAGGAAAAGAGAGCAGAGGGCAGAGAAGGTCCAAATTCATAAAAGCTTAAATTGAGCTGCTTTGGCATTCAGTTGGGCTGCCCGCTGAGTGTAACTCCTGGACAAGTACTTTAACACACTCACACACACACACACACACTGTCTCTCTCACGCACACACACACAGGCACACCTGCTCTAGATTGTCCAATTTGTAGGTAGCGTAGTGGTCTCTGGGGAGCAGTGGAAGGGTGAACAGGCTGATATCACGTGAGCCCCCCCTCCACCCGACCTGGGACAGGGAGACTCAGGGGAGCCCAGACCGTAGCGGACCCAGACCAGGGGCAGCAGGAGCCAGGGGAGGGATGGGGAGAGATGGGGACATGAGGAGAGAAGCAGAGAGCGGTTCCCCGAGTGGCAGTCAGTCTGTGGGACAGCGTTTACGAGCGTGCGCGCTGACAGGGTGTGTTATGGTGTAAACCGAGTCTCCTTCTAGCAGGGTTGGCACGGCTGTTTGCTTAGGGGTCGAGGGGGTCAAAGTTCAAGCTAAACCGCCGAGGAGGCCTGGAAATGTAATCAGAGGCTGGGGACGGGTTTGAGTGACAGATGTACCCACAGCCTAGCCCGCCCCCTACTCTCTCCCCTACCTCTGGTTTCTCACTTTAGCCAATCAGAGACAGGGGATGGGTTTGAGTGACAGATGTACCCACAGCCTAGCCCGCCCCCTACTCTGTCCCCTACTTCTGGTTTCTCACTTTAAGCTTTACTCGGAAAAAAAGGGGGAGCGTTCTCTTTTCAGACTCTCTGCCCCCTGTCCTGTTGGAGCTCTCGCCCTCCGCCAAACTATCACTCATTCTCTCTCTCCCCCCCCCCCCCTCCTTCACTGCATTGTCCATCAGTTCCTTTAATAGATCCCTGCTCATTTGTCATCATTTTGCCTAAAGTTTGTCTAAAACAGTTACGTTTACCAGCTAAGAATTTCAATTTGCCTCCAGAGATTTGATAGATTCACCCGAATGCAGTGTCTTCACTTTAGCTCTGTCTACTGGATGATGTCACACAACCACACACACACACACACACACACAAACATTCATTTCTCAGATTAGTGTTTTCCCCGGGAAGTACGTGTTAAGATAGTGCTATCCGGAGGGAGTATGAAATACGGCAAATATGAAAACGTAAACAGTATCTGGGTCAGTTAAGTTGAGAAGCAGCCTTCACGCCTCGCTCCGCCCCCCAAATCTGTTTGTTTTTCCTCTTCATCCTTCAGAGGAGGCACAATAAAGTAGTGGGCTGAGCTTCAATCAGTCAACACAGCCACCATCAGCCATGACTACTCTGGAATACTCTCTGCCTCTAAGACTGTGCTTGTGTGTGTGTGTGTGTGTGTGTGTGTGTGTGTGTGTGTGTGTGTGTGTGTGTGTGTGTGTGTGTGTGGCGTAATAAATATAGTTATGAATGTCTTATTTTAAACAGCATCACATCCTCTCCAGCCCCCTGGGGTATATGCTACCTATACATAACTCTGCTATGAGGGATTGGCCTGTTTAGCTACGATATTAAATTCCCTGCTATTTATCTGCCCGCATGTGTGTGTCCCTATGTCTGTGCATGTGTGTGTTTGTGTGTGTGCATGGCTGCGTGTGCGTTTCTGTTCCTCCAGAAATGGCAACACACCCACCGCAAATGAGAGAGCTCCTTTGAGAAATGTGTTTCTCATGTTCTCACGGTGTAAAAATGACGCTATCTCCAGCCCCTAAAAACAGCAGCTCTGTCCACAATGCACAGACCAGGAGCTAGTGTGTGTGTGCCCGTGTGTGTGTGTGTGTGTGTGTGTGTTTTGGTTTTTAAATAGTGAATGACAGTCTTTATAGGACCCCTTTCCTTTCCTCTGGTGAAAACATGGAAAACTTGTTTACTGAAAGAAAACGTTTCATATAGCCGGGTCGCAGACAAGTTCAAGTGTGTGTGTTTGTTTGCAAATGCATTTGCGGTTGCATGCGTGCGTGCGTGCGTGCGTGTTGGATTTCCCCCCCCCCCTTTTTCCAATGCCCTAACTGAAGGGGCTTGGCTGGGTAGTATATAATGGAATGTGCATATTTAAGAGTTATTTAGGGAAAGTATTTAGTTTGGTTCGTGGTACTGCTTGTCTCTCTCTCTCTCTCTCTCTCTCTGTGTGTGTGTGTGTGTGTGTGTGTGTGTGTGTGTGTGTGTGTGTATGTTCGAGAGGGAAGCTGAATGCCGTACCAATGACTCCATTTCTCCAGTACATGGCTAACAAGCCACCCCCTCGGCCTGCCCTCCCGTCTGGTAAACCGGACCGGGTCTCAGCAGCAGAACCGGAGCGGCTGGTCCGCCGAGGGAGCACAGGTCACACAGTGTTCAATCTCCCTGTCCGTACAGCAAGCAGCGCCGAGGGCGAGGCCATCTGTGCGTCACCCTCCCCATGTAGCGCAGTGTGAAATCACTGTGTGTGTGTGTGTGTGTGTGTGTGTGTGTGTGTGTGTGTGTGTGTGTGGGTCCGGGGTGAGCTCAGTGGGTAAATATAACCCTGTCTCTCTTCCACTGACGTCCAGACAGCCTGCGTCAGATGGAGAAAAATGCTGCAGTCTCTGACTTTTTGGGTCAAAATCCAATGGGCGAGAGCAGAGGAGAGAGAGAGAGGTGGGGGTGAGGAGGGGTGGGGGGGGGGGGGGGGGGGGGGGTAGGGGGTGGTTGGGGTAGTAGGAATAGTTTCTCTAAAAATAGGGGTCTTGGTTAAAAAAAAAAAAAAGTTGTCCTGCTAAAAATCACAGCTCCATAGCAGCCATTTGGATGATGTGAGCTCCCTGAGGTGGAGCCTGGGAAAGTTAACTGTGTGTGTCTGTCTGTACTCGCCTGCCTTTTAGTGTGTGTGTGTGTGTGTGTGTGTGTGTGTGTGTGTGTGTGTGTGTGTGTGTTTGTGGGTGTGTGTGTGTGCGGTCAATGTGAAATGCTCTAGGAGGAGGTTCTGGTCTGGTCCAGCTTTACCAGACCAGCCTCCCTCCCTCCCTCCCACCTTCCTGACATGCTGCTGATAGACCAAAGGCACCATCTTAGAAGTCTGTACTGGTCCTAAAAATGGAGAACCGGACAAAAACCCGGCCGTCATCGGACCCGTTACACCCATAACTAGACCCGGCTATTTCAAACAAACACAGACCAAAGCCTTGAAGAACCTATTAGCAGCTGGACCGAAAAGTCCTGAAAAGCAGCTATTAGACCTGATTCAGTTCTGCTTTGTTTTTCTAAAAGGACCAGAGGAAGCACTGGTACGATTGAAGTAATGCTTTGGTCAAATGTATGGTACAAGATGGCGCTGTGCTGGCCTGGCCTGGCCTGGCCTGGCCTGGCCTGGCCTGGCCTGGCCTGGTGGGCCCACTTTGAGTCAGTGCTCAGAAAGACAGCATGCAGGTTATACAACATTATTATCAAAATATGTATAATTTTTTCTTCCCCAAATAGACCTGTCAAAGATTGTGTGTGTGTGTGTGTGTGTGTGTGTGTGTGTGTGTGTGTGTGTGTGTGTGTGTGGGTGTGTGGGTCCAGACTAAAGTGTTCCCCCTGAATCAATACTTTTGATAGTGGACAGAGTGCCGGTGTCTTCCTTAGTGGTGCATAAGCATCTGGGATAGGTTTTCTGGGTTCCTGTTCTCGCTTCTGTCACAACAAGATCATGGTTGGCTGTTTAGAGACGTAAGGGCGGCTCACATAAGAGGGGCTGACAGATTCCTTCAGGGCAGGTGTGTGTGTGTGTGTGTGTGTGTGTGTGTGTGTGTGTTGCTGTTGGCTAATCCAGCGAATCGCCCCGGCAAACACAAAGAACAAAGGAGTCTTTCGGGGCGGCAGGTGGCAGAGGACACTGTCAGACGTAAGCCCCTGTTTGGGATAATCCTCTGCTGTTATACAATGCTGCATTAAACACACACACACACACACACACACACACACACACACACACAAGACAATCACGGGGCTCTTGTGTTCCTAGGTAACTCTGTCCTCTCCTGTGCCAAACGTGCTCACCTGTCGGTCCCCTGTGAGCGTAAGCTGTCAAGCCGAGGTGCTGGTCCAAAACCAGGTGACTCTCCAGCCTGTCTGTGATCCCTCCTCCTCCGGCCCGGCCCGGCTTGCTCGCACTGAACCGGAGTTTCCCCGGAGACAGGTGATTGACAGACCGTGACGTCTGTCATGACTCACAGGGGTCCGGCTCGAAAAAGCCGACTATCCACTTTCACATGTCAATTCTCCCCACTCACTGCTCTGCTGATGGAGGCGCGGGGGGGAAGCACAGCTGCAGGTACCTGAACAGATAGAACCTCCTCTATGGAGAATATGAAGAGTAGCATGGCCAGTCTGCCTATCATTCATGTTGATGGCGTGGAACGGACAGGATACCAGGTGTCATCTCCTCACATTCTGACCGCGTCGTCCTGTGTCGCTTTGAAATATCGTTTCCTGGGGCATCATTGAATCAGGGGGCGTACGGGTAAATATAGATGTTTCTTTAACGTCCGCTCTTTTCTCTCTGCCATAGTAGGAGAAGGGTTATCAGCCCAGGGTTGTGTTCCAGCGCCGGGGGCCCCGGGCCGTTTCTGGAGCCCTCATTTCAATACCATTTGCCTAATCTGGGTACAAGATGGCTGAGGGTGATTGCGCGCCGTATCCGGGAAGCAGGGCCGTCCGAAGGGTAGGACAGATAACGCTGACGTATGACGTCCATGATCAAGAACAGCCTTCAGCCGAGCTGGGACGTGTGTGTGTGTGTGTGTGTGTGTGTGTGTGTGTGTGTGTGTGTGTGTGTGTGTGTGTGTGTGTGTGTGTGTGTGTCCATAAGTCATATCAACCCCTAAGTGTGAGTCATTAATCTCCCTATCAGTGGTATGAGGTGGGGCTGGCAGACTGCGGCTCCATCTGCTACCATTCAACACCCGTCTGAGAAACAACTTCGGAGTCCAGTTGTGGACATGGAGCTATAGACTCTGTTTTCGAAGTTCATATCATTTAGTAGGTTCTCTAGTTTAGTCCAAAACATAGGGTTGAGGTCATTGTTTTTTTGAGCTCTTGCTATGGGCCCTTAACGTCCCTTTAAACTGTGAAAGTGACCTCATGCTGCTTTAGTTCTGGAGGGCCCATATTGGGTTATAAGGGGGGGGTTGTGTGTGAGTGTGTTCTCTGGGCTATACTGCTACCATGAGACGGTAGTGGAGCCAACCTTGTCTCGCTTATACTCTCAAATAGAGCCACTGGTAGTTAGTTTCATTTGTCCACTTCTATTTCTAAGTTGTGTTTTCCAGACTCTTTCATTTGACTACTTCAGATTCAGTGTGTTCAGGTGCAAGTGAGAGAGTGTGAGTGTGAGTGTGTTTGTGTGTGTGTGTGTGTGTGTGTGTGTGTGTTTGTGTTTGTGTGTGTGTGTGTGTGTGTGTGTGTGTGTGTGTGTGTGTCAGAAAGCCCCAGAGGTTAATGGTCTTAGCAGGCCGTGATTGGGCCTGATGGCTTTCTGGGGCTGTAATAGGCGCCCTATTAAGTGTTTACTGGGACCCGTTCCACATGTCAGCTGTTGTGGGGGAGCCCGAGACAGATCTGGAGACAGGAGACTGCAGGGGCTCCACGGGCCCGGGACCGGGCTAGGACGGCTATGTGTGTGTGTGTGTGTGTGTGTGTGTGTGTGTGTGTGTGTGTGTGTGTGTGTGTGTGTGTGTGTGTGTGTGTGTGTGTGTACTGTAGGTAAGGGTCGCAAGTTCGGCTAGAGATTGTTTTGAGGCGAATTGATCTAGTTAACAGGGAAGGCAGTGGTCATGGAGGGTTGTGGCTAGGCTAGAGGGGCTTACTGACCCAGGCGAACTCAGGGTGCTGGGGGCTGTAGAGTTTTACTCAGAAGTGCAGTCGAGGTGGGAGGGAGGGTGTAGAGTTTTACCCAGAAGTGGAGGTGAGGTTGGGGGGGGGGGGGGGGCATGGGACGGGGTCAGGCTCTGGTCATGTGAACAGGAAAGAGCAGTCCCAGCGTGAAGGTCTGAACGGCCTAGGCTGTTTATCAGGCAGCTAATGGAGCACGGCGACACGGGAGGGAGGGAGGGGTGAGGGGGGGAGGGAGGGGGTTGGGGGGATTGAGAGGAGATGGATTGGAGCCATGGTTAGAAAACAGACGGGGGTACACAACTCTGTTGACGATTTACAATGGCTAGCCATCCCCCCCAAACCCACACGCTCACCCTGCGCGTTAGCTCCCCTAGGCGGAGGCCGCATCACTCAGCTCCCGCCGTAAACATTTGCTCTGGCGCTGGGAGAAGCCCGGCTCCGCCGCCAGCTCCCGTCAACACAAGCGGCCCGGTCCAGCGGGCTCCGCATTCATCAGGGACGCCCGGAGGGACGGGCCTTGGAATTAAGCGAATCAACGTGCGGCCGGTCCGCGGATCAAACTCATATTCCAGCCTCCGCGTCACTGTGTTTTGATGGTTCCCCCTCTTTCTGGAGACGTCATATCCCACAGAGGAGAGAGACAGGGAGTTTGGCTCTTGCGGGCTCTTGGCTAATTCAAACGCGTCTCTTGTTCGAAGCAGTAGAAGTCGTGTCCAGGTCGAGTTGTCTTTCTGGACCCCAAGCGTACACAGACGAGATCTGTGTGGTTTGCCGTCCTGTCAATCATACAGAGACGTGTTCCCAATTGGCTGGTGGTCATCTGGTTTGTCCATTAGGGGTCAGAGGTTAGCCCGGGGAGCCATCAGCACGGACCCAGACAGAACAGACTCCGCTCCCCAGGGGAGCTCGCATGGGAAAGGGGCATTCCATTACTGGTGTGTGTGTGTGTGTGTGTGTGTGTGTGTGTGTGTGTGTGTGTGTGTGTGTGTGTGTGTGTGTGTGTGTGTGTGTGTGTGTGTGTGTGTGCTCACTCTAAATGAACCCTTTAAAACAGTTTGAGATAAAAAAAAAAATGCGTAAAAGTGTGTGTAATAATAATAATACATTTTATTTATATCGCGCTTTTCTAAAACCCAGGACGGTTCACATTGTAAACGGCAACCATGGCAACAGACAACGACATGCAAACAGCGAGAGCAACAGATTCATGCCGTGTGTTCATGGATGTGTGTAGCCCGTGTG
>CM030180.1:5249859-5259859 GCA_017639675.1 Aplochiton taeniatus
TGTAAATAATTCAAAGTTGTCTCCTTTTCCCTTCCCGCTGCCTTCATACGGTTCAACTGTGACAGTCTTTCTCTCACCTCTCCTCCTCCCTCTGTCTTCCTGGTTACACTTCCTCTTTTTCTCCCCCTCCTTCCGTCCCTCTCTCTTTTTCCCTCTCACGTCTCCTATCTCCTCGTCCGCCGTAAGCGATGCAACAGGTAGCGAGCGGTGATGTGCGCTCGAAGGAATGCCCTTGCAGGCAGGCTTACACAGTCTGGGGTGTCCCCCCCCCCCCCCCCTGGGAGAGTTGAGCAAGTAGAGAGGAGAAGGAGAGAAAAGAGGATTTGAGCTCCCCGCACCTTAGCCCCGCCCCTCCCGCCCACCACCTCTTGAGAAACCCAGTGCCACGTGGTGACATCACAGCTGCGGCGCGGACACTCTGGCGGTTCGCGATGAATGGGAGCCCATTCTTCTTTGTGGCTGCGTGATTGACAGGGCTGGAAAGGTGTTCTCTTGTGTTGTGAGCGGCGAGCGTTGCAGTTGAACACAGTCACGTAGGCTACGCACATTCCCTGTAACCACTAGTCTCCCAGTGCCAATGATTTCCCCATAGCTTTGGTATGTGTGTGCTTTTTATATATATATATATATATATATATATATATATATATATATATATATATATATATATATATATATATATATATACACTGCTTCGTCCCGCATGTATACCGTGTAGCCTGTGGTTCTTGTGTGTGCGTATGCTTTGTGCAGAGGTGGATGGAAACCTAAGCCTACCCTATTATCTCCCTCTACTGCTGCAGCTTTATCTGCCTGTTCATGCAAAGAGGGCAGAGACACTGATCTACGAGCACAAATAAACTCTGCCCTTATCTCCGCTCCGCTCCGCGCTCCGTCCCACTGAGCTAGGGCGCATTGTCAGTGGGCTCTGTCTCGGCAGCGGATCGTCCACCCAGAAATCACTCCTTCTGTTTATTGATCTGTTTGTTTTTATGAAAAACGATTGCTCCGCCATATACAGGTGTGATCGCCTGAGGGTGGAAGACATTGCATGAAACGTCATCGTTTGGCAGGGGGGGGGGGGCACACACACCGAAGTTACTGTCTGTACCATTTTTGGTTCATCAGAAATATATTGTTGTAACACAAGATGTTGTATTCCCCGCTTACATTTAGCCTACTGTATCCATATTACCTACAAGGCTGAAACTCTAATGCTAATTGACTTTTGGAACCTTCCAATGCGTTCCGGTCAGAGCAGTCCCTATTAACCGATCACAGCCACTCTTCGGATCACGTGGTTTCGTCTGCACGCGCTGTTGTTTCCGTTCTGTAGTCGCTGATTACGTCCGTTTCTTTGGTACGGGAAGAGGTCCGTGGGGCGGGGTCTGACCACATGGGTTACCGCCGTGAATGACACCCGCCCCAGACGACCCCCCCGGTGAGACGTGGAGGGGCATTGTCCGCGGGGGAGGGCGACAAACGGAAGGCTGGTATGCCACACGCGAACGCACGTCGACCTAAAAATAGCCCTGTCAACGCAAACCCTCTGGCATGGCTGTGAGGCCATCATTCGTTCTGTTTGTCAACATCGTGGCGATGGCACGCTCTGGTTGGGAGTATCTTCCTGCTTCCCGGATGCCTTTCATACCGGCGGTGAGACGCACAGAAGCATTAAGAAGTGATATTCTCACACACACCTAGACGGGTGGGTTTGCCAGAACGTCTGATGTTGGATCCAGATTAACCAGGACAGAGAGCTTGACACAATAGATCTTCTTATTTCAGGGGAGTCAACAGGCGAGCTGTTAGGATAACATTTCCGCCTGTTGTCAGGGAGACTCAACTAGCCTGTTCACTTTGAGATCGAGATGATAAGGAAACATCTGACAGATTCAACTGCTACAGGATGTTTCACTTCGCTCGATTCCACAGAACTGTCACGGTAAATAGGTCACGGGCATCAATGAGAGATCAAAATCAAACAGGCTAGACTACCTTAGGCCTAGCTGGCGTTACAATGATAGACAGACTTCCAGACCTGGTCCAGAAAAAGCAGAGCGGAGAGGTGGAGCCTGGTGGGAGCAGGGAGCGTGGAGGCCAGCGCTGGGGTTGGGTTTCATATTGCGCAATGCTCGAGGTCCGGGCCCTCGTAAAAAGCTGCTCCCAGGGCCCTCCTCGGGCCTGTCGCTCCACGGTCCATATGAAAGACTCCACACGCCACAGGAACGGCCCCTGCAACACACCCACACACACACACACACACACACACACACACGCACGCACTATGATAACTACACATTGTCTTGCTTTGATGAAAATTAAACATCATCTCCTCTCACAGCAGTAATTAAGAAAACAAAACTCTTTACTCAGGGAAGGACGCTGATTTCCTCTAATTATTTGCATAGGCACCCGTGCACCACCTGTGTTCCAAAACCCATAATGGCTAATGGCGCACGGTCCATTTTGACACGTCGGAGGTAACAGTGTGCCCGTTTGTTGTGTAATATCTGCGGCCTAATGAAGACTGAGTTATGGCGGGTGCTTAAGAGTTTCCTAGTATTAGGATGGAATTCGGTTCCCTCTCCAGCCCTCTGACAGTGAGGCTATTGAGCTCCCCTCTGGTGCAGGAGAGAGCCGTCTCGAGCCACCACATTAAACGGCGGACATTTTAATCCTCTTGCTGCTTGTATAATAGGCCCTTTTCACACCACCGCTCGTAGAACCATTTATCCTCGAAGGTCCTGAACTGGAGTTGTAATGTCGAGGTGTGTGATGTAGGACTTTGCTGTTTGGCGTCACAGGTGTTCAATCTGGAATGTTTTCCTGAGTGCTGTGTTCCTCTTGGTCAGTTTTGTCTTGCCTGGCTGTTTTAAGGGGGCCTCTGGGTTGGAGGAAGCCGTGGCCGAGCCAGGGGGTTGGGTGGGACTGGCTGCCGTCAGGACGCTCTGTCTCTGGGCAGAGTAAAAAAAAAAAACAGTCCTCTAGCTGAACCAGACTCGCTGGGCCGGAGAAGTGCTGAGGCAGCAGTCTCAGCCCATTTCACTGGGCGGAGTTCTCACACTGACTGTTCGCTTAAAATTAAGGGGAGTGTCAGATTGTAACTTAATGACTTTTTTTTATCACTATACGGTATACTGTAATGCCCCAACTTGAATCAGACAGATACAGTATCCTTGTCAAATCAAACGTGATCCAATCATTTCTAAACAACATTTTCTCTCAACCTGACCTAATTTATGAGCTTTGAAATAAGCCTGGTCGCCAGATAAAGCGATCTCTCTTTTTAGGTGCCTTGTCCGTTTACAGTTGGAGCTGTGGGATTCCTCAGATTCCTCCCTCAGTCTTGTGATAAGGGGTAAGGGCCAAAGCGCTCAGACGGCCGTTTGCGCCGGTGATGGATTGAGGTGAACGCCTGAACACCAGAAAGACATAAAGAACCAACGGCTTTTATGAGCAGCGTGATTTATTCTCCGAACAAGCTTTGTTGAGCTGCCCCAGTTAAATTTATTACGTTTGACACACGAAACTGGCTATAGACGCAGCGCTCGGATGTTTGGCAGCAGCCCATGGTACTTTCACACAAAGGAAGCATGAAATATTAGCATTATTTTAAAAGGTTTCCCTATATTAGGGAGGAATGAGGTGTCCGTTCCAAGACGGTTCACAGTGAAGCCATTCAAGTTCCTTCACCTGGAATTGTGCTTCTGGAAGGATCCTTGGGATCAGACTGCTAAAAGGCCTCGTCCCGGATGCTGAGAACTGCCGTGAATTCATTTGAGGTCAAATGAATTGAAAAGACCTCAATCAAGCACATATTTTATTTTCAGCTTTGACAGAATGTATCAACATGACCCAGACAAATATCCATCCCCTTTGATGAAATATGGACATAGAACTATGAGGGCAGTTTGGTGTTTCAACAGACTATTAGGGGAGCAGATAAGCTCGTATAAGGAAGATAATGTGCATTTTATGACGCATGAAACTTTCTGCAGTGTTTCTCTAGCAGACTCACAGACTCTCAATTGGTTTTCTGATTGGTCAGCAGTTCAGAACCGAAAGGTCTCTTGACGGTTTCCAAACTCAACGCTGCCTGCTTTCTTTACCAGGCTCAGCTCGGTCGCCATGCCAGTGACAGGCTGGGGTCGTCGTGTTGCCGCGGCGACGACAGCTTCGCTCACCACTTGGGGCAGTTTGTTCGTCATCTCTGTGCCAACAGTTCCATAGGGCTGTTGATCAGATGTTGCCCAGTCAGCTCCCTGGCTTCCTCTTACTGCTGGGGTACACTGTCCCCTCCCTCCACATAACTCCAGCCACAGGCAGGACAGACAGACAGACAGACAGACAGACAGACAGACAGACAGACAGACAGACAGACAGACAGACAGACAGACAGACAGACAGACAGACAGGCAGGCAGGCAGGCAGGCAGGCAGGCAGGCAGGCAGGCAGGCAGGCAGGCAGGCAGGCAGGCAGGCAGGCAGGCAGGCAGACATGCATGCATGCATACGGACAAACCGACAGACCTACATACAGAAAGACAGAGGAAGACAGGCAGGCTTCCAGTTATTTGAGGTTAAGCTGTTGTTGCTTCTATGTTGGATTCTGAGCCAGTCTGTAAAGAAAAAAAGGATTCGATACGAACCGCAGGGAATTAAAAAGAGATTTGTGTTCAGGAAAAGAAAGGACTCCTCGTTCATGCACACTGTGTGTGTGTGTGTGTGTGTGTGTGTGTGTGTGTGTGTGTGTGTGTGTGTGTGTGTGTCTGTGTGTGTGTGTGTGCGTGCGTGTGCGCGTGCGCGCGTGTGTGTTAGGTACGAGTGTGGTTGACATGATCAGACGCCATGACTGAAGTGACTGCGTCGCTCAAGGCCACGTTCTGCAGATGACGTCGAGTGGACCTGTTTAGAGGGGATCATTTTGATCTCCTAATCGGCAACTTGTTTTACGGCTTGTTTGGCCCTGGGGCTGCCAGAGCGGGGCCTCTTGGGTTACCGGCCGGTAACCGGAGAGCCTTCAGGGGCTGTTTAGACTCATCAGCGGCACACTGGCCAGGAACACACCGCACAAAGGCCCGGGCGGCTCGGCATGGTTGGCAACTGTCCGACGACATGACGGGCTCTTTGTGCGAGCGCTGTCCCGGGTCACAGAGGTGTCCATTAAGGGGTCGGGGGGGGGTGGGGGGGCGGCAGGAGAGTTTGTATGTGGGAGCGAAGACAGAGGGCCTTCCGACGGCGGCCCCTCCCTCGCCACGCGTGAACTGATGTGAATTGAGGTGACGGGGGACTGTAACCCTGGGAAAGGATCAAGAGGGAAAAGCGGGGGGGGAGTCGGGGGTGAAAAATGGGATTGGCTTTTGACCCTTGGAGTAGGTGATAATGGGATCCTGGATGTGTATTGTAGCGGCAGGGGTCGTGGAGCCAGGGGGAAGGGCTGGAAAGGGAAGGCAGCGGCCAGGGGACGGACACCGGTGATAACAGCTTCCTGTGGTCAGTGATAGCACTGCGGCAGCTGGAGAGTACAAACACACACACACACTCACACAAACACACACATGCTTAAACTTGCACAGGCACACACTAGGACAGAAAAAAAGTCCAACAAGAAGAACAAATTAGCCAAACATGGCGATCGACCCCTGCCTGGTAATGGATTGGACTGCGACCCCGTTCAGACCACGGCTTCAGTTCCCGTGTCTTCAGAAAAGACCCCCGGCCCCCTCTCCGTTTTAAGAGGCTCCATTTGCCTGAGTGGCTCCACCTTCACCTTTTATCACTCTCCAGGAGGGCAGAGCCTCTGTCGGGTGTGGAGGAGGGGCGGAGCTGGGCGCTGCGGGGCTGTTCTGCGGCAGACACCTGGCCCCACCATAATTTACTGTCTAATTGGACCGGCTCGTTAAAGCAGGCTGTAATTGAGGCTGTAAAAAGCCTGGCCCACCGCCAAACGCAGAGGCTTGTGAGAGGCAGAAACGTAGGCCTGCTCCAGGCTCTATCATGAGTGTGCCTTACACTGCCCTGGCTGACTGAAGGGCCTGGCTGACTGAAGGGGCCTTACTGACTGAACGGCCGGGCTGACTGAAGGTCCTTACTGACTGAAGGGCCTGTCTGACTGAACGGCTGGGCTTGTGGCCGTTGTGGGGCTTTCGGGACTGTGCAGCAAATGCCGAGAGTGGAGCTGCTAGGAGAGTAGTGTAAGAGGACCGGTGGGCCTCTTGTCCCTTGTATTTCTGTGTGTGTGTGTGTGTGTGTGTGTGTGTGTGTGTGTCTGGCAGTCTGGTATTTCCTGAAGGAGTTTCCTCCTACCGTCGGAGCGGAACCACCCTGGGCCCCTCGTCTGTCCAGCCCACTGGCTGACCCGGTTCTGCTCCCAGAGAGAGACACGCACTGGAGACACACACACCATGGTGGTACAACATGTACAGTTACACCCAGAGAGACCGAGAGAAAAAGACAAAAGTTGTCTCTCTGCCCCCTGGCTACAGGCAATTATCTGTAGGTGTTGGCCGTTTGTCTTTGTATTTGCATACACCCTAAGTGTGTGTGTGTGTGTGTGTGTGGGCACGGGTGTGTGTGTCAGCAATGCTAATGGCTGGCCGTATCCTCAACACCTTGCCTTAATTCCTTGGCAGCAGGTTTCCGCGGGGCGAGGCAGAGCGTCCATCCAGGAGCGTGGGCCAGCAGGATTCCTCCGCTATCAGCCTGCCTTAATCGTCCTTGGGCCTGACGAGAGAAACCTGCCAGGGGGAGCGGGTGGAGGGGGGGGGAGGTCAGGGGGGGGGGGGGGGGGGGGGGACTCTCTCTCACCCTGCCTCCCTGAGCTCTGTTGACAGTCTGGAGGGGGAGGGGGGGAGTAAAACCACCCCCCCCCCCCCCCCCCTCTGGTCCCAGCTGGCCCTGATTAGCCTCCGTAGCACTCCAGGGGAGAGGAGGAGGATTTAGGTGTTCCCTCAAACTCCCGCTCCAGGCAGCTCCTGGGCCCTCTGGTGATTACGCCGGGTCTGAAGCGCGGTCTCAGTTTGACGGTGCGTTTGAGGGCCAGGGGGAGGGTCCCGCTAACTCACCGTGTTTCCCTCTCCGAAGCCGTGACTGTGACCCCTGCGTCCCCGGGGTCAGGTCCCGGGGAGGGGCCGGGCGTAGGACGACCGACCCAGCACGGCGCTCCGTTCGGAGCAGCCCCGAGTGGAACCCAAAGCTGCTTGCCGTCTGTCTTCCTGCTGGGGCGCTGCGGTTTTCCTGGGGCTCAGGACCGGCTGACAAGTGAAGTCCACTCCATATCGGCTTGAGAAATGTTGCCGAGGGAGTCGCGAGGACGAGAGAGAGAGAGAGAGAGAGAGAGAGAGTGTCAGAGAGTAAAGAGTCGAGAGTCGGAGAATGACAGGAAAGGCAGGAAGGAAGGAAAGGAAAGTAGGAAAGATATGGAGATGTAGAGTGGCCGCAGTGCGAGTCTGAGATTGTGTGTGTGTGTGTGTGTGTGTGTGTGTGTGTGTGTGTGTGTGTGTGTGTGTGTGTGTGTGTGTGTGTGTGTGTGTGTGTGTGTGTGTGTGTGTGTGTGTGTGCGCGCTGTTTATAAATCAGTGCAGCAGGCCCACTGTCTGTTGCTGGACTGGTGTTTCCTGCCGTGTAATATGAGTCTCCAGTGGAATGTGTGAACCACATCCGACTCTCCTCCACTCTGTGCCCCGTCTCAGACAGGGTTCCACTGTAAGCCACACACACACACACACTTAAGCACACTCAATGCACTTTTGATTGAGTTGGTGCAGCCATAGTTTTGCATGGTGTAGCCATAGTTTTGGATAGTGTATGCAGTTAGAATTGACATAGGCAGCTATTGTGTGGGGATTTCTTTCCCACACACTAAGCGATTATAAAAGGTGTGTGTGTGTGTGTGTGTGTGTGTGTGTGTGTGTGTGTGTGTGTGTGTGTGTGTGTGTGTGTGTGTGTGTGTGTGTGTGTGTGTGTGTGTGTGTGTGTGTGTCTTTGTGTCTGCAGAGTGTAGGCAGGGGGGTTAATTGTGGTGTGACCTCTCTAATGTCTTTCTCTGGCTTGTTATCTTGATTAGGTAATTAATTCTGGGCCTGCTTTCCTCACTCTCTTAGAAAGTACACCCACGCACACACACACACACACACACACACACACACACACACACACACACACGTGCACGACCAAACCCTCCTGAACTTAGGAACCCCCACATTCCTCCACCCCTAAGGCTGTTCCATCACATGACCGTTCCTCTGTGCCTCGCCCTCCCTCCACTCCCCCTCTTTCTTCCTCAATTTATTTCTCTTCCTCACTCTATCATTCTCCAAACTTGTCCGTTTCGCCTGTCCTCCCTCTTTTTCCTCCTCGTGTCTTTCTCCCTCCCCCTTTCCCTCCGACGCTACCGCTGGATTGGAGGAGAACCGGGCATGCTCCGTACGAACGGGTCGCTCCGGTGTTTGTCCCATGTGTGTTCCCTGATTCCCCTCTCTGTCCCCTGTTAGCCCAACTAGCACTAGAGAGAGAGAGAGAGAGAGAGAGAGAGACACGGAGAGAGAGACACAGAGAGAGAGAGAGACACAGAGAGAGAGAGAGAGAAAGAGAGAGAGAGAGAGAGGGAGAGAGGAGGTGCAAAGAGAAATCTTCTCCCTCTGTGCACACACTCTCCTTCCTCCCTCTCCCTCCTCTAGTTCTTGTGCTAGGCTCGCCAGCACAAAGGTTGTTGCTCTCCCTGTTTGGGCACGGCGAGCGCGCCAGATGATTGGGCCTGATAAGATAAGGAATGCTGCCTGGAGAGGAAAGGCCTCTGTGAAGGGGGGGATCTGCACCGTGGAGCTGTATGGAACAATGTCTCCCCTCCTCTCCCCCGTCCCAGCCTCCGGCACAGAGGGTGGGATATAGGACCAGGCGTGGGTGTGTGAGTGTGTGTGTGTGTGTGTGTGTGTGGGGGGGGGGGGGGGGGGGGGGGGGGGGCTTGGGATCCATTGACCCAGGACTTAAAAGCATGCCCGCTCAAGCCCCCCGTTGCTCTCTGGCGTTCCCTCTCATTGTGTCTCTCACTCGCAGAGCTCTGTGTTACACACTGACCTCTCTTAGGGTGGAGTCAAATGGTGTGCGTGTGTCTTTGTGTGTCTATCTGTGTGTCTGTCTTTGTCTATGTGTATGTGTGTGAATGTCTTTGTGTATGTGTGTGTCTATCTGTGTGTCTGTGTGTTCATTCCGTTTATCTCTGAGCTTCCTTACCTGGCTTAGGGAGAGTACCTTATAGGTGTGTGTGTGTGTGTGTGTGTGTGTGTGTGTGTGTGTGTGTGTGTGTGTGTGTGTGTGTGTGTGTGTGTGTGGTACTGCACTGTGCTGTACTGTATATGTGTGCCCGTTAGTATGCTAGAGAGGAGAGCAGTAAATCCTGTGATGTGTGCTAAGAGCTGCAGACGGCAGCAGGCTTTGTGTTGAACTCTCTAGCAACTACTACTACTACAGCACTACATCATGTCCATCGTGTGTGTGTGTGTGTGTGTGTGTGTGTGTGTGTGTGTGTGTGTGTGTTCACTCCATTTATCTCTGAGCTCCCTTACCTGGCTTAGGGAAAGTACCTTATAGGTGTGTGTGTGTTGTACTGTACTGCACTGTGCTGTACTGTATATGTGTGCCCTTTAGTATGCTAGAGAGGAGAGCAGTAAATCCTGTTATGTGTGTTGAACTCTAGTGGAACTACCTCACCTAACCCGGGCCTCTAGCAACTACTACTACTACATCATGTCCATCGTGTGTGTGTGTGTGTGTGTGTGTGTGTTTGTGTGTGTGTGTGTGTGTGTGTGTGTGTGTGTGTGTGTGTGTGTGTGTGTGTACATGCGCTCCCTATAACTGGCAGCCTATGCTGCTCCTAACCCAGTTATCTCACTGTCTCTGCCTGACCCTCTCCTCTTTGACAGCGATGCCAAAACAGGCTTGGAAATGTGGGCAGGTATGCAGCCTATGGAGTATGTAGCCTGTGTGTGTGTGTCCTAAGT